>LKTO01000813.1:0-35406 GCA_001399465.1 Hymenoscyphus scutula
ATTTGGAAGCTCAGCAGTTCACATTCGGCAAGCTCAGCAGTACTCTTTTGGAAATTCGGCAGTACTCATTCAGCAAGCTCAGCAGTATTCATTTGGAAGCTCAGCAGTTCTCATTCGGCAAGCTCAGCAGTACTCTTTTGGAAATTCGGCAGTACTCATTCAGCAAGCTCAGCAGTATTCATTTGGAAGCTCAGCAGTTCTCATTCGGCAAGCTCAGCAGTACTCTTTTAGAAATTCAGCAGTACTCATTCAGCAAGCTCAGCAGTATTCATTTGGAAGCTCAGCAGTTCACATTCGGCAAGCTCAGCAGTACTCTTTTGGAAATTCGGCAGTACTCATTCAGCAAGCTCAGCAGTATTCATTTGGAAGCTCAGCAGTTCTCATTCGGCAAGCTCAGTAGTACTCTTTTGGAAATTCGGCAGTACTCATTCAGCAAGCTCAGCAGTATTTATTTAGAAGCTCAGCAGTTCTCATTTAGCAAGCTCAGCAGTACTCTTTTGGAAATTCAGTAGTACTCATTCGGCAAGCCCGGCAGTACTCATTCAGCAAGCTCGGCAGTACTCATTTAGCAAGCTCAGCAATGCTCATTCAGCGAGCTCAGCAGTACTCATTCGCGTGCTCGGTAGCACCTTTTCTCAGAAGTTTAGCAGTACTCATTTATATACTTAGCAGCACCATTTTAGAGGTTCAGTAGTACTCATTTAGCAAGCCCAGCAGTGCTTATTCGCGTGCTCGGTAGCACCTTTTCTCAGAAGTTCAGCAGTACTCATTTACATACTCAGCAGCACTATTTTAGAGGTTTAATAGTACTAATTTGAGAAGTGTTTTAGAGAAGAAAGTCCTTAGTATTATTACATGCTAGCTAAGACCCGGCCTCTGAGAATAGAGGCAACTAGAGCACTAAGGAGCTATAAATCGTAGCCCTTAGAATCGTAGAAGTCCCTGAAGTGCTGTAATTCAAGGCCCAGGAGAGAGAGGGTAGGCACCTCTTGACCGGTGAGACGCCGGGGCCAATGATCCATAGGGTCGGCCAGAGTTGCGACGGAGCAGTAGGAGACCTATTGCTTGAGCCTGTCGCTGACATAGCTGGTTATAAACAGTACGTGTTACAGGTGTTAGGCCTGCGATAGAGCAACCCCGAAACAGCATTCAATAATACGGACTTAACGCTTATCAAGCTTCTTATAGCGCTACAAAGGAGTGACCCCTTTGTACAACGTAAGGAGTAAGAAAAGTAGAAGCCGAGGAGAAAAGCTAGAGCTATTAGATAGATTTCTAATGCAAAGGGGATACTACGTTGCGTAGGAGCGATTTATGTACTATATGATCCTACAGTTAAGCTGTTAGAAGTAAATCATAATAGCTGTTTAGCAGGAAAATAAGACGATGAAAAGGCTTGTAGAAAGCTAGTAAGAAGCTTGTAGGAAGCTTTAAAGAAGAGTTGTTGTTGAGAAGCAATAGTGCTTGTTTTGAAGTTGTTTTTAGAGTTGTTTTAAAGGTGTTTTGAAGTTGTTTTTAAGGTTGTTTTTAAGGTTGTTTTTAAGTTGTTTTCAGCTAGCGAGAAGCTTGCGGAAAGCCTCTGAAGAAGAGTTGTTGTTGAGAAGCAATAGTGCTTGTTTTGAAGTTGCTTTTAGAGTTGTTTTAAAGGTGTTTTGAAGTTGTTTTTAAGGTTGTTTTTGAGTTGTTTTCAGCTAGCGAGAAGCTTGCGGAAAGCCTCTGAAGAAGAGTTGTTGTTAAGAAGCAATAGTGCTTGTTTTAAAGTTGTTTTTAGAGTTGTTTTAAAGGTGTTTTAAAGTTGTTTTTAAGGTTGTTTTTAAGTTGTTTTCAGCTAGCGAGAAGCTTACGGAAAGCCTGCGCGAGGCTATATATATGTGATTGGCTAGTGTTTAGTGCTGAGGACAGCACTACAGAGAGGGAGGCGATTTACACGGGTTGTCAATTACAGTTGTCAATTGTAGTTGTTAATTACAGTTGTCAATTTCGGTTGAATTTTTAAGTCTTTAGAGAGGTTTTTTAGCATATAGGGTTTTTAACTAGTTACTGGTTTTTCCCCGTGCTCCAGTTACTGGCCCGAATGGGGAATGATACCTAGGATTATATTATGTACTATAAGTGCTACTGCCTTTAGTTCTTGAGGACAAGAACCTAGAGGGGGAGGCATTGTGAGAGACTGAGATTAAGGTGGCTGGATCAACCAGGGGTCTTAGCGGAGGGGTCTTTGCGCGCAACCAGGTCGAAGCCAGGGATACTAGGAATGTTTTCAGGAATGTAGGGATAGGAAGGGGTATTCAAGGGGTCTAGATATATATAACTAGAAGGTTAGACAGAGGCAGAAGGGGGGCATCGATTATTCTGTATTGCAATAGAACACTAGTAGTTCTATCACGTCTGCGTACTCCACTGCTTATTCAGTTCCTCACAAATATAAACAATCGCTATAGCCTATTCTCGATTACCTAGCTAAACTACCTTACCTCTACTACGTCGATCGGCGCGTATAACAACTATAGCTAGGCTAATAACGCCTATCATAAAGCCTGTCTTATTAAAGTTATAGAAATCGTAGTCCTAGATCCTATATTTTACTCTTATATTCTCTATAAGCTAAAACTATATACTAATTTACTTAGGATATTCACACAAGGCTCTTTAAAAGTCGTAAACGTAATTAAAACGCATCTTTAATTATAGTTAACATTATATAAATTAATATACCTAGAGCTTTCTAATACGTCTCTCTCCTCGCGATTCGAGTATATAATTCGCTATATCTTTAACACTAGCAAGCTAGAGCATAAATCCTCGTATATCTAAGTCTAGTATATATCGAATAATCACTTTCTCTTCTATCTCGGTCAGCTTATAATAATTAGTAGTAGTTTCGTCGCGAGAGGTTTAGCTAGCTATTCGATAAGTAAGAGTCGTTCTAGGTATATTATAGAGGTTAGTAGCTTTTCGAATACTTATTTTTTAGGATGATTAAACTACTTCTATAGCTAGAATAATCCGAGCTTCGCTAGTATAAATCTATATAATTTATTATAGAGAAATCGCGTGTCTTAGATAGTAGGTATAGAAGTAGAGAAAAGTAGCCCGCTCGGTAATATAGCTCGCTCGGTAATAAACTACATTAGTTATACTAATAACTTTATATTTAGAATCTAGTAAAAGATTTTAACTTTCTTTAATAAGTTTCTATAGTATTAAGTACTAAGATAGTATAAAAGATTAGCTCTATTTTTATAATCTTAATTTATTTATTTATATATTAATACGAGAATAATAGTCTATTAATAACTCTAAATATAAGAAACTAGATAAAATCTATAAAGAAAATTAATTTAGAGAAATATTAATTTAAGTAGCGATTTTCTAGTTATATTATTAAATTATTAATAAAAAGTAGAGCTATAGTTTAGTTTATATCTTTAGTAGATAGCTAGTACTAAAGATAAACTTATAGATATATCTAGTTAATATATTAAATTTAGATATCTTCTAGAACTAACTAAATATAGAGCTACTTTTTCTTCTATATTCTACTCTAGACTTAGCGATAGCTATAATATATAACTAGTAGATATATATAAAAGTAAAAGAGAAAAATAATTTTCGTTAATATAGTTTACTATAAGTTAAGGTTATATTTAATAAAATATATTTATTCTATCTATTTAAAAAGATTAGAAAAATAGATATAACTATATTATAGTTCTTATATAGTATACTTTAGAATTCTTTTAACATTTATTTAGTATATAAAATAAAACTATAATATTAATATTTAAGGCTCTATTAATATAGAGATACTTAATAAGTACCTTAATTAGAGTATTAATACTAAAAGTTTAAGTTAAAACGAGCTTATCTAATAACTATCTATATTCTAGTACTAATTAGAGGTGACTTAATAAACTTAATAGAAAAGCGAAAGCTTAAGTTTATTACTATATTATAATAAACAAAGGACCTAGTAGAAAATTCCTTTAGCTATTATAAGCTTCTAGAATAACTAGAATATTTCTTAGAGAATTTTAGGAGTGAAGTCGGTTAGAAACACTATGCGTTAACTTGTATATTCCTTCAAGATCTAGACATGTATAAACCTAAAGAACTCACGTTCGCTTTTATAGAGATACCTCACTTCAACAATGTATTCTATTCCGAAGCCTACGAGTAATAACAAGGAAAATTTATATTAGAAATTAAAAGTGTAAGATTATTACAAAGTGCTATTATTCCCGAATCCGAAACAAATGCTTTACTCCAGACTCCACGGCAAACAGAAGGATATCATGAACCTAAATTAAGTGGACACAGAAAAGAGAGAGCGCCCACAAGCCTAAGCCGTACTGTGAACGACTGGCCCGTTTTTCTTAACCTTGGCATGCCCTTCTCTCCTCTCATCTCTGTGAGCAGCGACCGCAATAATGCCCTATACACAATTAGTAAACATCTTCTAAGACTTCCAGGAATGAACTCACAAGTGCCGAACTCAACAACCAAGTAATTCCACCCAAGAAGATGAAGGCCATGGTAGACCTCCACTGATTACAACCGGCTGAGTTGACAATTGCCTCGTTAACCGTGTCAGGATAAGTCCAATAACCACCCCAATAGTATCCCCAATAGTTCCACTGCCAGTACGCATTACATCTGTGACCACCTCCTAGATCTTCAAGCAGACTAAAGGATACCATCCACATGACGAAGATTGCGAAGTCGAGAGGGAAGGCCCAGAATGTCCATCGAGCGGGGAAGATGAAGATGATAGAGAAGAAGAGTGATATTCCGGCGAGTGCGATTGTGAATAGAAGTTTCGAGTTGACGTGGCCGTCTCCTTGGTTGACCAAATAGACGAAATGGCCTACGATGCCTGCAACGATGGATGCGGAGCAAAGTTCGAAGAAGCGGAGGAGGACGGAGACGACCTTTGTTCCGGTGCCCATTTTGATTGATTGTATTTATGCAGCTATTTTGTGTGTGTGTAGGTGTATGTGATGTGCAACAAGCGAATAGTTGACTTGCAATCTAGGAGGCGAGGATTTTCTGTAGCAACAAGGATCGGAGTGGGCAAAACAATGACGTTGGAAAAGTCAATAAAGAGTTCCAACGTGACGAAATCATACTTGTTAAATAGAAAACCCATCTCTTCCGTTTTCAGATGTGTTATACGATCTCGATGGTATGTTTACTGAGAGCAGTAACCGAGAGGCCAGGTTCGGTTGGGAGGTGGCGTTTGATGGCTATTGGTTGCTGGTAACAATGCATTCCTGTGGTCAGCGAATGCAGTATCTTGGCTTTTACCCACCTCTCAAGTCTTGATAACAAAGACCCTACGACGACTAGATAATTACGAAAATTACTCGGCGAACAACAGTTCTAAAATTAAGCAAGAAATATACAAATATTGAATTATAGGAGGCGTGCTTGTTTTTAATCACACTCGTGAGCTTCGCCGAAAGCTATGGTGAGTATAATTACCAAAGTCTTGGGCCAGAGAGCTGGCTGGGAGTGCTGCGAGCTCTTTGTTTAAGGCGAGGCGTTGCTTTCCACAAAGAATAACAAAGCGGGATACGAGCTTACAACCGCCTACGTTGTTTTTTTTACGCATTCAATCAGGATGCTTGTTGCCAAATCTGGGGGAGGCTGTATTGCTGAACAATGAACGTCGGAATGTGCACTAACCGGAGTCGATAGTAATCCCATTCCACACCTCTTAATGAAAACATACATTGAAACCCCAAGGTAAAGAAGGACGAAGGGACACGAAATCGTTTTTTGCTACCAACAAAGTATCCCAACGTGAACGGCAGATCTCGATTCACAATGGACGACAACGAAGATGAAAGGTCTATGAAAGCCCTATGGAATAAACCAGTCTACAACGACTCCGAGAGGTGGAATTACAATGGCGTAAGGGAATTGGAATGTCCCTTCTCAGGTACGAGGTCCGCTGCCAAACTCAGAAAATACCCTATATTAACAAGTTACGTAGGACAGCAATTAAAGTAAGCAATCTTGCCGTTAGATGGCTCACTAACTCACGTCTTTAAAAGTGGGTTTGAACGAGGACAAGACATTTATCTTGGGGCCGCTATGCACCATAGAATCAAGCATACGGAGTACACTGATCTAGAGAGGGAGCGTTTCCTTGAGTTTGGCGATATTACATATGTAGTAGAGCCATATGGGGGATTGGAAGAAGTAAAAGGGAAAAAAGAGACAGCGATTCTTGTTATCACTGATGATAAAAGAACTGGAAATCGCTACGAAACCAAGCTGTTGTATGTAGCATGTATTATATTCCCCTTTTGCAGATTAAGAAATGCTAATCACTATATCACAGATGCGATCAATTCGCCCGTGTAAGACACTTCAAAACACTTTTAAAATTGTAACAGAGAACGCTAATCAGATGTCAAGGCGGGATACCTCACTGTAATGGTAAGCCCCCTTCCCCTACTCCTAAAGCAAAGAGTGATGTATTGACAATCGTCAACAGCCCAACGTCTCGGGGTATTTTTACCAGAACGGAACAGAACGGCCACATGATGTGCTTGAAGACCTTCCTTTCAATCTTCTGCCTGGAGATCTTGCGGAGCCTCGGGATAACCTTGGGAAAATAGAGCAGATCGCCACGGCCTTGGTCTATCTTAAAAATGTCCGGCAACGAAAGAAAATCGCGGCAGCATCGTACGGCAGGGCAAAATGGCTTCTTGCATTCATGAACGAGGATCCACCCAAATATGACAACATGAAACTAAGTGACGGCACTCCATACAACGAATCAAACTACGTAAAGATCGATACTGCGTTCCTTGCCGATCCTAGCACCGCCGATCTGTCTCACATTCTGGAAGAAATCGAAAGGGGACCCCTATCCTTTGCTTTAGCAGAGGATTCCAACTGGAGACACACACACGCACTGGAAGAAGGTGGAGGCAAACGAACATATAGGGAGTGGTTGACAAGTTATCTGTACCACAGCTCGTCTCCATATCAATTCACGATTTATAGCCATGTAGTTCCTGGGTTTGCCGTCACGCGTAAAGCAACGGACAAGGCGAAGATTTTTGCGAAGAGGCAGGCTTTTGTCCAGGCGATTACTTTTTTCAATGAGCATTTACTTAATGGGGATTGAAAGGAGTTTGTTTTTCTGTCACAAGGATTTGTTTGGAGGGTAATTGGGAGTTTAATAGTTGAAATTGTACTTTCATTATATCACACAGAATCACACTTTGCTATTAGCCATCGTCCGAGTCAACCTAAAGTGTCTGATTCTGAAAATTTCTCCTGTTTCCGGAAATATGAGTTGTGTAGAATCGTACTTGCCCAAATACTACTTACTGCCCAATCACTCTACCGCTCGATGTACAGATCACCCTTCTCTCTAACGTAGCTAGTCAGTATTAAAAAGCTGATTTGACCTCTACCCAACCCCCTCTAGACTTCCGACTGGTTTAATTTGCTTGTACTTGAGTATGTATGTCCCTCTTCTGGTTGTCCTGTGTGATCATGCTCGCTTAGTATCTTGGAGAGTCTGCATTTTAGTTCTCCTTGGAAGAGATGAGTGATTGAAGTCTGAATGGCCTAGAATTTGTAAACTACCAGTTACGAGGGTTTAGTCCGTGTAGAAACCAACTCAAGTGGACTCTGGTAGCAAACTAGTGGAAACGAGTATATAACTTAACTAAAAAGTAAGAGGTAGAGAATTTCACTTAGAAAGGATCTTTGAGATTAAGAAAGATTCAATTGCTACGAGATTTTAATAAACATTACTAGAACTCAAAACCCATAACCTAACTTTCCACCAGCGGCCCTGAATTATGCCCTCCGCACTAAACCCACTCATTCCCCTCCCCTTGAAGAAAAGAGAATGCAGCACAATAAAATCCAAAGAAAAAGAAAAAGAAATACAAAGCTTTCACTTCAACGGCCTTGAATTGCAGGGGCCATTTTCCCGCGACTACGGTCAATTCCACGGCTAGTTCTAGAAGCGGATGCTAATGTTGGGGTTGGGATCGGGATTTGAGCTACATCAGCGGTTCTCCTAGAACGAGTAGACCTCGCTGCAGCAGCGGTGGAGGCGACATACGACTTCGATGATTTCGATTTCGATTTGGTAGGAGATTCAGGTATAGTGTCTTCTTGCTGAGTCGGGCGCTGACGTTTTTTGGTCGGCTCGGGTCCTTTAGCTTGTGCGGGAGATTTCTTGGTTTTGTCTACAGCATTCTTTTGAGGCTTGTCAATCTTTACAACTTTGCCTCCAGGGGTTGCCGCTGATTGTGTGGGTTTTCTCCCCGGCTTCTTTTCTGCTTTGGGCATCGCGCTTCCAGTTCCTTTGAACTTTGTTCCTCCCTCAGTACTGTCGGTAGCAACTTCAGCTGAGGGAATGTCGTCGTCTGAGCTAGCGGTTTCATATACATAGTTACCATCTTTGTCCTTTCTTTCCCTCCTTTTGTCTCTTACTGCCCGGTTCTGCATCATCAGTAACCAAGACCATCTCATAAGTTCCATCTGGTAATAGCTTCTTCCTGTACAGATTCTTCCGCTTGCGCTTACTCCCACTAGTATCATCATCTCTAGAGTCTCGACCGTGCCGGTTAGGCTGGTAATCTGAACCTCCACTATCCCCATCTTCAGACTCAGTTTGCTGGGAGGGTGGTGAATCCTCCCCATCTTCAGACCCTTGCTTTCTGCCACCTGTGGGTTTTGCAGTTTTACTCTTGGGGGCCGCGGGTTTTGTTGTGGCCTTGGTTGTCACTTTGTTCTTCTTGGCTTGTTGTGGTTCTGGTTGTTGTTCCATTTCAGAGTCGGTATTGTCCTGTTGGTTCGGGCCTTCAGAATCCTCAAATTCCGAGTAATTCGTAATAGCATTTACAGGGGTGGGGTTCAGGGTCACGGGACTATTGATGGGCTCTGGCCCTTTCCGTTCGTGCTCTTGCAAATGTTCAATAGCTTGGAGAGGACTCATGCCTGTCAAAGATACTGAACAATACTCCAACAAACACTTCTGGAGTGAGCCTTTATTCAATTGAATCTGAGTTCTTGTCCAAAGTTCTCTGGCTATAGGTTCGTTAGTCTACTAAATACGGTGGTATTGCAAACCAAGGTTTTATCCGTACCTTGACTCGCCTCGATTTGAGTTTTTGCGAGAAGTTCCTCTTGTCTCTCGACCAACTTTTTCATCTCTGTGATGGAGTTAGCAAACGTTTATACCAGCATGACGACAATGACATGCCTTCAAGACCTTCTTCCTGTGAGGGCTTATATTTGTTGTTGAAAGAACAAGTCTCTTGAAGATGTTTTCTCCACTCTGAATCATTGAGTTTACTCAAATCATCGCCACATCTTTGACAATGCTTCCCCTTCCACCCTCTCACTGGCTTGCAGCGGTTTATGTGTGCCATACAACCCGTAACGGACAAACTAGTCAATTCCAAACTACATTTTCGACAATATCTTCGGTCCAAACGGGTATCACAAACAAGCCGGTGATTTATCCGTCCTTCTTCAGTTTCATTTGTTCGATTTGTTTGGCAAACCTCACAGAAAATAATCTCAGGGTCGCCGGCGCGTCTTTCAGCGGCGTCGATGCACACCTTTTTGTGATTAAGAAGTTCGCTGTGAGAACAAGCTGATTTCTCAAGTCCACATCTGTCACAAAAACGAAGCATTCCCGGTTGGTGTTCAGCTAAATGATAGATGACATCTTCTGTCTGTCCCAGGGTCTCGAAGTTTTCACCACAAATTGGACAATGATTAATATCCCACTTGAACTTCCGGAAGGGTGCATTGTGTTCTACTTTCCAAGGGCTTTGCTGCCCTTGATGAAAAGCGATGTGGTTCTTTTTTTGTTGCATATTCATCATGGCCCATTGCTCGGTTTCGCAGACTGGACATTTACCAGCGGATGCAATCTGATCCGCATGCTCCCCTAAGTGAGCTTGCAATTCGTGCGCTTTATACTTGTGGAACGACTTTGGGCAGAGCGGGCAGACATCCATTCGTTCTAGTATTCTGTTCCTTGAAGTTTGATTCTCATCCAGAATGGCATTGATATCGGTTGGAGTCAATCGGTGACTGTAGATCGTGGGAAGTGCATCGCTAACGCTAAGCATGAGCTCCCTTGTCATCCCGAAGAGAGGCGGTTCTGGCTTTTGACCAGGAACAACAGCTCGATGGTCGGTGTGATAGGATTCTCTTTGTAGTCGATCTTGTCGACGTTGTTCTGCCAGCCAAGGGTCATATTTTTGTATTTTGATCTCGGCAGCTCTCTGCTTCAAAATCCGCTCCCTGTTGAAATTGTCCCTGGGACCAAAAGGGGGTGCAAAAGATTTAAAAGCGGCATCCTCTCGGTTATTTTTCTTCTGGTCTTTGGGACCACCCCTCTGTCCGACAGTTGCAATCGTCTGGGAATGATAAATTGGTCGTTGGTGGCTTATCTCACCAGGACTTCCAGCACCTCCTCGCATGGAAATATCCTGTGGTCGTGCCCCTATTTGCATTAGTAATGCTCATTGCTGAAGAAAGATTACACTTACGACGAATCATGGGATGTCCATAGCCTCTCTCCCAATAATTATCCAGAAACTCCAGAGGCTTCGAAGCATAGTAAATTCTCTCAAATCTTTCTGGTCCCAAATCTTCATCCGGGGGGTCGTCCTCATTAGGGGTCCTTCCGGCACGGAAGATGTTTTTTCTGCTCATAGGTTCAACTGGTAATCCGAAGTGCAACATTGTCAATTTCGTGGTCATGTTGTCATAAACCATTCCATGGAATTTGCTGCCTTCCGCAAGACTTTCCTTGTATTGCTTGGTATTCTCTTCTTGAAGTTCAACTATTGCCCCATTGGGACTGGCGGGTAGAATCATAAGTTTTTGACCCTCTTCGAAATTGTCATCGAGAACCTTCAAGACAGAAAACTTCCCAAGTTCACCGTTAATCTTGTCGAAAAAGTCTTGCCAATCATCATCGTCTGGGCCGATGTCCGGGTTCCAAGCCAGTTTCCGCTTAGGGTCGCGAAGTATATTGTCCGCTTCCTGAGCTTGCAAGGCAAAGTGATGCTCATCGATCTTGTTTGCAATAAAAGCGCTTCTCTCTTGGTCGGTCATCTTGAGAGGAGCTGGCTCTGGGCTGACTGACGGGAAGGCTTCTGAGATCTCATACTCGGTAGTCTCTGCATCATCAGTACCACCAAGGAAGCTCCTTAACGATTCAAAGACTCCGGTCTTTTTGGATGGAGGAGCTTCTGCCGCGAGTTGTTGTTCGACCTCATGTTGATCTTCGTCTTCTTTCCTGGATCTTTTTCGACGAGAGTTTCTAGATTTAGGTGCCATGATGGACTAGTCATTCAAGTGTTTCGATGAATAAGGGATGGGAAAGGGGCTGAAGTAGAGTGTGAGGATGTCGAGGAGTGTGTTGCGAGTAAAGGATTTGGAGTTCGAGAGGGGAATGGGACAGGTCGATGGGAAAACAAAGAAAAAAGGCGAGAGGCGGTCAACATTCTTCGAGAAACTAATGGATGTTATGAGAAATGAACTACATTCCAGGGAGGTTTTGGCGTCAAGAATTCAACGCCACCCCCAAGCGCGAGCCACGAAAATCAAACGCTTACATATGGTAACTAAAGGATTAAAATTGAAAATTACTGCTGTACAAATACAAACTTGAAGTGATAGCGTAGATGAGGTCCTTTATAAGATATCCAGAAACGGCGATGTGGAAGGAAGGAGGTATGGAAAACAAAGAACCGTCGAGGCGAGGGAATTGGCCGCTCCACGTGACGGGGCGTTTTCAACAATTTATGGGCAGAGAAAGCTAGGTAGCTATCTTGTCAATGAACAGATGGAGTTGGAATTTTCTGAAGTATCTTAATCTCTTTTCGCTCCCTTCACTCCTCCTTGACAATTTTCTCATCATGAACCCCATTGTGTTTCTCATGAACCTCAACTGCTGCATGTGCAATTCTATCCAAACCAATCTCCTTGTTGATTTCATCCATCCTCTCAAAGTCCGCCTGAGCGGTGCCTTCAGAGCCAAAGATAACATCCATCTCCTCAAGTGTGAGACGCTTCGTCTCCGGAACAAACCACCAAACGAAGGCAGCACCCCCGAAAGTCAAGATTCCGAAGACAAGATAAGTACCGTAGGAGATACCTGAGATCATATTTGGTGTCACCTGTGAATTCTTAGCGCGGCCAGAATATTAGTGTAGAAGTCTTACCTGTCCAACAATGAAATTGTTCATCCAGTTTGAACTAGCACCTAATGCAATTCCATATGGTCGATTTGAAAGCGGCCATATCTCAGCAACAATAATCCAGGCGCAAGGTCCCCAACTGTAACCGAAATGGACGACAAAAAGCCATACCATGGCTACGGCTCCCCATCCTGCAGCTTGATTATCCTCCCAGCTATTTCTGTATTTGGCAACGATACCGGCGATAACAATGTGGCAAGAAGCCATACCTATCGCCCCAATCGTCAAAATTGGTTTTCTTCCTAACTTGTCGATATAGAGAACTGATGGGATGGTTGCGATGAACATGACAATTCCCACAACTCCAGTGGCTAACAAGGAAGTGGTATTCGAGCCCATGCCAAGGGATTTGAAGATCGTTGGTGCGTAGTATAAGACCGCATTGATCCCCGTCCATTGTTGAAAAAACATTGTAACAGTTGCCACAATAACACGTTTGAACATAGCTTTGGTTTTAAATAGAGATCCAATAGCAACGAACTGTAATTTGAAAACGTTCCAAGCTGTGGGATCTGCAAGATGCGGAAAGTGCTCTGCTACGGTGCGTTTCTCGAACAAGGATTGTGCTTTGATCTCGAGAAATTCGAGTTCGACAAGTTCGTGATCTTGGGAGAGACCACGAAGATTGGCAAGAACCTTTCTCGCCTCGGCTTCACGGTTATGGTGAACCAACCAACGTGGCGAAAATGGCATGAATAGAATGCCCCCGAATAGAACAGCAGCGGGGAAAAGCTGCAAGCAGATGGGAACCAGCCATGCAGCTTCCGATTGTGTTTCTCCTGTTCCGCCTATGTAGTTGGTGCCGTAATCTATCCAGAAAGATATCATTATGCCAAAGCAAATTGCAAGTTGTTGAAGGGCGATCAAAGATCCACGAACTTCGGGAGGGGCGACTTCGGCGTTATACATTGGTACAATCATTGAGAGTGACCCAACACCCATTCCACTATTACATATTAGTGGCCATTGATTCCAAAGCCGGTAGATGACTTACGTGATGAAGCGACCTGCTAAGATTGAATTGTGCTTTGCACTTATTGCAGTAGCTTGAATAACGACGCCCAATATGAATACCCCAGTCGCAAATAGAATACCGCGCTTCCTCGAGAAGACCTCAGCCATGAAACCGGAAAGCAGACATCCTATCCAAGCACCGAGTTCAAGGATCGAAGTCAGCCATCCCTTTCGCGCTTGGTCTTCTGGTTTATCGGTGTCATAATTCCCCATATGGTCCTTGAAAGCTTGCATTGTCAAAACCCCGGAAAAGACTCCTTGGTTGTAACCTACTCATGGTAAGCTGCGTCCAACTGTGGTTGGTAAAGTACCATACCATAAAGAAGACCGCCTATACACGCAAACATAGCAATGCTGAAAACTTTAAAATTCTTGACAAGGGCAGCAGGACCACTCGCGCCCATCAAGTTCTGGCGTCTAGTCAAGGCAGCATCGTAAATGCCCGGAGCAGCAGCACCGGTAACCATCTTTGCAAAGTTATGAGAACCGAAAATTTGAGGTTTGGTAGGCGAATCTAAACAATTGAAGGCAAAGACAATAGAAAGACAAGAGGAAGTTTTACATGCGGATGCGAAAGCTTAATTACTTTTTGGAACCGACTGAAGAACCGTGTTATTCATGATAGCTCCGGATAAAGGAGCTCTGGATAAATGAAAATAAAGATCTGATTGATACCCATCAAAACGGATATCGTCATTGGATCGATGGATTACTTAAACCATGTATATGCAAAAAGGCACTTCGTAAGACTGGCCAATTCGTACGATTCCCAAAATTCTGCAGTGCAACAACGAGGGTGGACTAACCCCGCTACAGGAAGGGTTTACCATTCAATTCGATGCTGGATAAATTGCAATGCTTATGTGGGACTTGATGGGATCATCTGTTAGTGGTGATGGTATGTCGGGGATCGTTTCTTAATAAGGTTAAGAGGTTCTCCCTAGATTAAGAAAAAAGAGCCTCGCGATGGATAATCAAAGCGGCTTTAGCTTTGTAGCTTTCGTTGTTCCAAGTTTCTATGAGAACTACTTGGAATTCCTGTAGCAAGTTAGAATAATTTGCTATCTTGACCTAGATGATCTAAATGAATGTGTCTAAAAGTATCGAGGTAATCACTCTCGGCCGCTCTTGCTATCCATCGTTAGCGGTATGAATTACCCCTGCCATTGTAAAATGAGGAGAAGCAAAAGCAAGGGGTAAATCAGCCTGTATTGCGGGGTATCGCGATTTCGCAGCGAGAGTCACAGTAACGCGTGTTCTTGTCACACGCCTGATTTGGGCCGGTCAGGGCTAGAGTCTGGCCGTGGGTCTGACCGAGAAACAATCATGATATAATGCCCCCGTGTTGAAGTTGGAAAAAATGCATGGAAGTTACGTGCAGCCCGCAGGCGAACCTGGAAGGTCACGTTGAGCTTGATCACGGGGCTACAAGTGTGTGGCCCCATTTTCCATGATTTCGAGTTGGGTTACAAAATGTAACTGATGAAAAGTATGACAGCTTCACTGGAATGATAGACTCAATTCGGATACATGAGTTGTATTGTTGGTAATGGTCACGTTTCTCGTCTTTAACCCTATCGGAACGACCTCAGTCCTCCCAACAAACTCCTTCGGCGGCTGTGATGAAGGTTTCAATTATTACAACACCTAGGATACAAGGCTATACAACCGCAGCGTCAGTCGGACCTTATTACTCCTCTTCCAAGCTTACAAGTCAAGGATCTTGCATGTCGTATCTTATCGTTTTAAGAAAACACGAGGAAAACAAGTCCTTTTGTGTTAACGCCTTCTTTCTTTAAAACGGGAAACCAACACCTCGGTACCAACAATATGGCCAACCTTTAATAACAGCTACATATCAGTCATGACCTAAAATGGCAACATCGTCTCTCGGCTCATCTATTTTGGAGTGGTTGTTCTATTTTTCAAGAGTCAAGTGCGTCGCGAGTGCGTTGCGAGAATAGGAAAATCAGGTATATAGTTTCCATCTCATCCTCATGGTTGCTGTTGTTTATTTCCAATCCGGTTTGTCGTCTTTCCGGTGAGAATCTGGAATCGGCTTGTGTCACCCCCTTCAACGCCTTCAATACCTCTCTCCCCCCCTGGTCAGCCGAACCGATCCGAGACCGTATTTTTAGCCCATAACCGCGCTTCCTCGATTTGTTTCTTCCCCCCCCCCCCACAAAACAACCCACTCTTCGCCTCTTCCACCACTCAGCAAAGACTCATCGGAGAATCTTCTTTGTTTCATGTTTCATCCCAGGAGGGATGATTGTCGATAAGGCTGAGCAAATCTGGATGTTGGGCGGTGACATTTCGTTTGAGCCACTGCCCCCTGACAAGGACCTATTTACAGACCATTTTCGGCGCCCCTCCCGTTGCCGTACTCGAGTAGACGCCCATTAACCGCCCAAGTTGACTAACGCTGGAGAGGCGATCGAAGAGTTTTACTCGAGATCATTTCTGGATTCCCTTGGTAAGTTACAAGTGTAATTTACGTTCTTGCTAATGTTGGAGGGAATGATTACTGTTGGGTTTGTTCCCAGGTATTTTCTCTCTCCAGTGCTAGTGAATACCTGCAGGTACCGCACCATACACGGACTTACACTTGGCTTCCTTCGCACCTCAGTCTTGTTCCTGCAGCTGACAACTGCCGGATAACCTCTACATACCACCAGACATAACTAAGCCTCCATTTCCCATTCCTCCATCTCACGAAATAGATATACATTTGCTAACAAGTCACAACTCCGGTTGCACAAGACTAGGATCACCTATCCACAGCCTAGTAACCACCCTCACATGATTCCTCCCTGCTATCTACCTACATACAGTAGCTCGTCTAACCCCTCCTTTACACGCCAGACCCCCCGTATTCATCCTCACACGCGCAATCCCCATGCTCACTACCCCCTCATCCTAGTCTCATCTACCCCCCCTCACCCCAGTTCGACCTCCAGGCCGCAAATGAGACAGCCGCCCACTCCACCCTCCCGACCAATCCTACAACCGGCTTGTCTCCTCACCGTGATGGGCAAAAACAGTTGGAAGCTCCCCTTCTACACTCCGCGCCTACTCTGTCAAGGCTGGGGGTTTCAAAGTCCGCGGTTGCAGGTTGAACCAAACCGTTGGGTTGAGGAGATCTACCGTGTCCATCCAGTTACACACCACCAAATTCTCCCCTTGAATGTTTCACCATCTACCCACGGTCTCGATTTAGGACAGCCGGCGTCTGTTGAGGGTAAAAACCTCTTTTGGGGGGTGCCTCTTCTGTCTACCTTGCAAGTCGCGTGGTATGTGTGTTATTTGGCGCTGCGGCCCCCATCTTCTGAAGATATCATAAAACCCAAACCACTAGATTCACAAAAGACAACACAATCCGATTCCATATAAGTATAGGCCCGCCCAGTCCAACCCAGAGGCCTTTTCCTTTTTGTTTTATTCCCCAGAACAGTCAGCTTTTCATTCGTCTTCCTTCCATTATCATCATTTTCAGCTCTTTATACCCACTTCGATGTTATTTCCTTGATCTGAAACGATTTTCATATTTTCTATCATCTCTCAACCAAAAGTTTTTCTTCCACTCGTTTGATACGCAGTCAACACCCCTCCAGGAGAGGCGTCTAATTCCTCCTAATTCTCACAAAAAGTCATTCACTCTCAACCAGTCAATCAATCTCTACCCTCATCCTTACACCACACACGCATACCTCTCCCACCTTTCACTCTCATCCAAACACTCATTCCTCTCTCGCCTCACTCAACACACACACACACTTTTCTTTTCAACACTTAATCAACAACCCTCCCCCACATTCAAAATGCCAAAAGGAGACAGACGTTCCCTCCACAACACAGGAGGCTACTACCTCCAAAGCCCCGTCACCTCAACCCAACCCTACTCAGACTACTACACCGTCCCTCTCCAGACCATGTCACAGAGTTCTTACTCCCAACCCCAACATCATCAACAGCAATCTTACTCTACTGGCGGCCCAGTGCAACCCATAGCCCAATCTCAATCCCAACTATACACTATGCCACCCTCAGCTCCCCTTCAACCCGTTCAAGCACCTCTTACATCCCTCCGTCCTTCGTCGGGAGCCTGGACCCCAGCCGACGACCAGACACTCATGCAAGCCCGCTCCGCAGGTATGAACTGGGGCCCAATAAAGCAAATGTACTTCCCCCTCAAGACACCGAATGCATGTCGGAAACGACACGAGCGGTTAATGGAGAAGCGAAATGCAGATGATTGGGACGGGACGAAGCTCGAGGGGTTAGCGAGGAGTTACATGGGCATGAGAAGAGAGATTTGGGCTGGTCTTGCCGAGGCCACGGGAGAGAAATGGAATGTGGTTGAGCAGAAGGTTTGTTTTCCTNCCCCCCCCCCCCCCCCCCATTTCAAAACATTTTAGAAAATATAAAACTAACACACAGAAAGTGCATGTCACAAGGCATCAAAAACCTCCAAACGGCCGCCCGCTCCTCCGCGCGCCGCGAACGCCTCTCCACAAATCACCATTCTCACCCCTCCCACCCTTCACCTTCCTACCCACCAAATTACGCACCGTACTCCTCCTCCTCAATACGCGACGACTCCGGGATCGAAATCGAAGATCTCGAGTCAGGTGACTACAACGATGGCTCATCCGATCGTTCATCCTACGGCGGTTACGGCCATGGCCACTCGAATTCGGTCGGCAGTGTTGTCGAAAGCGGAAGTCAAAATAGATATACGGTTAGCGGAGGACAGATGAGTGTGCATGGACATGGAGGACGGTTACCGAGTATGGACATGGGGATTGATGCCATCATCAATCGACCCAGACAGTAACTCTTTAATCCCCTTACTCTCTTTATTTTCCCTTTTTATACTTTGTGTCGTTACGAATTTGTTTTGTTGGCGATGGGTTGGAGATATCCATAGTCTGGTTTGGTTCCAATATGGCGTTTATAAGGAGTCTTCAACCGAGAATGGTCCAGTGCTCAGGCTTTGATGGAACACATGTACGTTTATGAAACATAAAACATAAGATATAATATAAGCTATAAAACTTCTATAAGCTTAGCTGGACATGTACAAACCTGTAATTACGTGACTACGCGTCGAGAAGGCGACAGTTCTACACTTTGTTGACAGGACGAAATTCTAAGAAAGAAAGATTGAAGTCACAGAAATTTCTCTAATTATTCAATCATGCATCTTCTAGTCACCACTATTTCATTTATGACATTTCAACTTGAACCTACTACGTCATTCCCCGCAAACCATCGTCGCATCGCAATATCTTCAGAATCCCGCAAAATCAGGGACAGGAAAATAGACAGATGTGTACCACCGCGTGAGATCCAGTTCAAACCCCCCTAATCACGCTCTCAATCGAAAAGCCAAAAGCTTTGTCTAGGTTCCTCAACGGCAACAGCATGCATTTCGATGACCCCTTGTTGCGAATACTCGAAATATGGTATCGGACTCCAGGTACGCTGGTAGATGAAGTGCTAGCAAGAACTTTGTGGTTGTATATACCCCTCCACAAACGCATGAAATTGGCATAATGCAACGAGTCCGTCTCAATTTGTCGTCTTAATGTGCTTCGCCCGTAAGTAAATTCAACAAGTAATTTGATCGTGAACAAGAATTTCGTTGGCTTAATTCACCTTTCTTGGACAACCAACCCAACCCTATGTTCTTTGGATGGGTATTCTTCTGCCCCGTGTCGTGTTTTAGAATTCGATTGCTCTCTCAAACAGCGTCTTCATGGCCTCCAGATGTTCCGTCTTCCTTCCTCCTTCTTGTTCCTCTTTCCTCCCGCTCCTCTTGCTATCTCTTGTCCGTCGTATTTATCCCTTTGTGCTCCACCTGTAGTCAGAGAGCGTGTGATGCGCGACTTCGATCAACCCGATGTTTGCAATTAATGGGCGACGTCGCAATTGAGATTCCGAATCGTGGGGTTCCATTACGAGGCTCCAGGTACTCTCTCAAGCGGCGTCTTCATTGTCTCCAGGAGGATAAGTTGCCCTTCCAGTTGCTCTCTCAACCGGCGTGACATGGTTTTTGTTGGCATCGTTGAAGATAAGAAGATACCGGTGAATACAGTGGCTTCTGGCCTGTGATTTCTGAATAAGCAAGAAATATACTGTGTTCAGCTGAATCGCTGATTGATGTGCGGTCAAATTGGTGGTAAAGGGAAGAGTGGTTTAGTTCGGCTGGAAATTTAGTCAAGCTTGCTTGACAATCCGGTGATGCAAGTAGGAGTGACAGGTGGTTGAGAGGTAAAGAGGGGCGGCCTTGTCAAATGTTTCAAGCCTGGGATACAAGGCTGCAATTGAGGCATAAAAGAAGACCCGCTAACGAGGCTACCAGGTATTTCAAAAGAATATCACACACAGCACACACAAACCCCTCGAGGCACAGTTTAAGCCAACTCTTTTCAGATATCAATACAACATCACTCCCGCCGAAGAGACACCACATATTAAAGCCGAAAAAGCCCTCCTGGATGCTTCGCAGAACCCCCCCACAACAACACGCGACCTGCGTCAACTGCTGAGTGTTCTTCTCTTTTGACACCAAACCTCCCAATCGTCAAAGCACGCCACCCAACATGCCGGTACGTACAACTTACAGAGGGAGTTTGAAATCGCATACTCACAAATTCTAGATCAGTGATCTTCTTGCCTCGATTACTGGGGAGCCGAGCCCCACGCAGGCAGATGCCTCTCGCCCTTTGTCTCTACCCACTAAACGCAAACCCTCCGATGCAGAAACCTTACGTCGTCCAGCGGATAAACTACAACGAACCAACTCCTCCAACTCGAATCCCACGGCGAGACCAAATACCACGAGAGCAGTAGGACAAATCACAAGACCTGGCGCAGTAGATACCTCGATGTCGCGAATGCGACTGGACACCGACAAACGAAACCCGATATCTTCAACTTCTAGTCCAATCACATCTTCAACCCCAAGAAATGGCCAACCTCCAACTCCTTCATCGGCCGTCGACCCGCGACGACCACCTCCTAAGAAGGGCTCATATGCTGAAATTATGGCACGGGGCAAGATGGCACAGGCTACAATGGGTCAGGTCGGCGCAATAAAGCACAAGCGTATTGAAAAACAGCCCAGTAAGCGCGAGCGAGAAGATATGAAGGCACAAAAGTCTGCGAATTTATCAAAGAACGTCGGTCCAGGTGGCAAGTTTCGAAATGCACCGGGTGCCGCTGCTATAAACGGTAAAGGCCAAACCACCGAAGGACGAAATGGAGCGAAGTTGGCTGCTGGAGGAAAAGGCAAGGCAGCTCTCGCTGAACCCGAGAAGAAGATCAAGAAGGCTACACTAGCAACAACAGGTTATGCAGGAACGGCACGTCCAAAGCCAGGTGGGAAGCCAGGGTCGAAACCAACATTTGGATCTTCGTCTCGAGAACGTGATCGTGATCGTTATGGTCGAAGACCGCCTGCTTTGGGCTCTCGAGAAGATCGCTACGATAGTTATGATAACGATGAGGACGACATAGAAGAAGACGATCAACTCGATTACGAGTCCGATGCATCTTCAGATATGGAAGCGGCAGCCTTTGAAGTGGATGAGGAAGAGGCGATGGCGGCGAAGATTGCGAGGAAGGAAGATCAACTTGCTTTGGAAGAGGAGAATAGGTTGAAGCGTGAGAAACTTGAGAAGAAGAAGAAGCTGATGGCAATGGCAAAGAAGGCGGGAAAGAAACGTTAAGAGATATCTTTCTTTCTTCGAAATTTCATCAAGTTCTCCTCAGCCTACATTCTGTTTCCGATATTTCAAAGCTGTCTTGTGTGAACACAGGCAGATTATTTCCCCAAGTATACACTCGATTGCTATGGGAGGAAAAGGGAGATGGAGAGGCAGATCTCATCCATCCATCACCTTGTCAATTTCTGTTTTTAGCGATAAGGAGTTCAGGTCTAATTCTTACACAACCCATAGGAGGAGCATTTGAAGGCGTCGCAACTGGTAGACTTGGAGGACCCAAATACCCTCTTTCTTTCAGGGGGGCTCGGTGCTCGACTAGATACATATATTAAGTCTATAATCAGGGTTCCTCTTTTATTTTTCCTTGTTGTTACAACTTTTTTCAATCCTACAAAGCATAGAAGAGAAACCGAACTAAGGAAATAGGTAGTTAATACTAAAGAATCAACAACTGATTGTTTCGTTCGTATTGCTTTGTTTTAGGGACCCGTCGGTCATTAGATGTAGCAGCGCAGATACTTGTGACTTCAATTGATCTGGTACAGGCGGAGGAGGGGCGCGTCGCTTGGCTTCTTCCCTCGATTTGCTTATGTTGTAAGTCTCTCGCTCCTCCCTCAACAACCCAACAACCAGAACTTCCAGCTCAAACATTCCGTTCAAAGATGTGAATAAGCCCTCTTAAGATAGCGCAACAAGCAGAAACGGTCGAGTGACCATCTTCTAAAATCTACAAAATTTGCACGGATATATCCCACTAAGAAAGAAGAGGAATTCCCTGAGGGGTTATTGCGAACAATTGAAACCCCAAAATCTCCTCTGTCTTTCTTTATTGAGAATGGGTTGTGCTACTAAAGTTTCTCACTTAGGGTTTAAAGAACGAGGTGAAACAAGTCTCGTCGTGGCCATTACATGCGAATAGCTTAACACAAGTAAATTAAAACTATTGCTAAAGTTGCAGTATATTGTTTTTGTCTTATTTTTGCCACTGTCAGTTCTAGAGTTCGTGGGGTCGCCTATTTATTGCCACATGTAATGTCCACCGGGAGACAAGCGTTTATTATCAAGCCGACAGCTCGATTCGAATCATTACGTAAAATCCAAGGCGAGAGTTTGAACTGGTTAGCGTGGAAAACAGTGTTAGGTCTAAGAACTATCTATTAACAGGTAAGCTAATAATCTCCTAGGGGCTGAAAACGGTACGAGTTGAACTAACTATCGAACTAGTTAAAAATACTTAGGCTTTAGTAGTTAAACATGTAACGCTCGTTTTCTATATATTTTCAAGCCGAGGTCTATTCTTTTTCAACTTAGTTGAAATTTTTTACCAGGAGAGCTCTTTCGGTTCTTTATACTACTATTAGTATAATACAACACGAGACGTACACGGAAATTCACAACAACATTTTTTTGTTTCTAGACCCTACTCACTGCCTCGAACCACAAATTCCCGATCGGCACCACCGTCCCGACTATCGATGGTCCCGATCTACAGTTCAATTTCTGTCAGCCACAAAACGCGTGGAGAAGGAGCTCTCGATGACATATTTCCTCTCTCTTCTGTTGCCTCTTCCGAGATCCTTAGTTCTAGACCTTCCTTTCGAAATAGAATTTGAAGATTCTGCAGAGTGAGAGAGAAGCCTTAAGGATGGATCGGATATGATACCCAGTTTCTGGTCCTTCGTTGAATACACCCTCTGATCCCCTGTTAAAAGTGGTATGTCGAAATGAAAAGGATCAGGATGGAGGAGATGGAAAGGGCATTCTGGGAAAGCACGTGTAGACATGTATAACATGTGCTCCCCTGGGTCTACTCCGTTGTTATATAGCGTTTTAAATACTAAATACGTTTTTAACTTTAGATTAAATAGCTATTTTAGTTAAAATAATAAAGATAGTCTAATTATATATAAGAAGTATAGAGTAAGGCTAGAGATATTTAAATTTAAGAAAGATATATTAGAGTAGCTTTTATATTAAAGTAGATATAGATAATATATAGTATCTTATATAACCTTTTTACTATAAACTTATATATATATTTATAATTATATAAATATATATTAGTCTAGTATAATAATTAATAACTAGAATCTCTTTATATATAGTAATTATAGTAGAATAAATAGATAACTATATTAGATATAGATAGAGATAGTATAGTAAGTAAAAGAGTACCGTTTTATATATCTTAAAGTAAAGACTATATAAACTACTCTAAGACTCTAGAGAATAGTTAAGTTATACTTTTTAGCGAATATTATATATATTTCTTCGAAAGAGTCTAAGCTAAAAAGCTAAGATAAAGTAAGTCTAGTAGCCGAAAAGGAAAGTCTATTTAGAATCTTTATCTTATTATTTAAAAGGTAATTAAGTAGTAGGTAATTACTCGTTCTTACATCTCTACTATAGTGTCTTTTCTGTCGAACGTCGACGAATCTACTTACAAGTCTCTCGTTAGTACAGCCCGTCCCAGTATCTAGCAGGATCCAAGGGTAGCTACTAGTTATATTACAAGGTATTTTGCAAGGTAACTTTAGTGCGAGTTGATTAACCCCAAGGGTTCTGGGATTACAAAACATCCTGCTAGACTCTGGAAGGCTTTGTATAATACCTAACCCGGGCCAGAAACATCCAAATCGACTGAGGTTTCACTGCCGCAGAAGCAGTGGCTCGACCAGTGAGTAGGAGAAGGAATGTCACCATTAAGAAGTTTAATGGAAGGTTCCTTTACCAGGTCCTATTTCCTTCCACGCCCCTCCTCACTCCCAATTGGATTGAAGCAACACGCCCGAGTCTTGCCCAGCCTCGCCGAGAGCCTTGGCACAATTATGAAGTCTGTAAGTTGGCGGCGCCCTCCACGATGCCAAGGCCACGTGGGGAAATGGAGAAGTCTTATAGGGAGATGCGAAGCTTCAAGCCACAGCAGCCACACTTTGATACACCCTCGCCAAGCGTTCATCCCGCAGATGCATGCAACGACATGCCAGTTCCATTCACAACAATTCCCGGTTCTTCACCCAAAAGTCTCTTCACTTGAGCCATTACTATATAAGCAACCTGCCAAGGGAGCTACATTAGCCAGAGTTTTGCTTATCAGGGCCTCGATCGGTGGACGACGAGGGAAAAAGCAAAAAGAGTAAGTCAAACCCACGACTGGGGGCGTTTCCTGGGGTGGTGTTGCTTACACGTGGATTTTAGTTTGCAATATTGAATTTGAAAAATCGGAAGTTGGAGGCCAATTTGAATCGGAAGGTCCGTCTCGGGCCAAGGCCAATAGGAGGATCCCTAGGGAGGAGTGGGCACTTCTTATCGCGAATAAGGACCCTCGATATAAGAACGTGGGACAGAACGGCGGCCATGGTCTGTTTACGACTTCTCGGGACAGCCTTCTCTGTGGCGAGGGGGATGGAGCTGATGCCTCGGAGGGTAGGGGTGGAAGTATGCCTTGGCCCCTGGTAGAAAGTATATAGGAAGTCCTGCATCTGCTTCTTTATCCGCTGCACTCGGTCTCTAGTATCCTCAACGACAAGACATCCGACAACTGATCGCCAACCGCAATCATGGTTCTCGAACAGTATACCTATGTGTTCGTCATTGGCACTTTCTTTGCTATGCTCGATGCCTACAACAATGGTGCAAGTAAGTATTCTATCTTGCTAGACTTTTCCCCTCCTCTATCGCCTCGCTTATTCCTTATGCTAACGGCTTGTTTTTTTCAGACGATGTTGCGAACGCCTGGGCTACAAGTGTCTCGTCGAGATCCATCACTTACCGACAAGCAATGGTCTTCGGTACGATATTTGAAATGCTCGGAGCTATTACTGTTGGAGCACGAACCGCAGACACAATCAAGAACGGAATTATCCCAGTGGCCGCTTTCAAAGGAGATGCTGGTGTTCAGATGCTTGCATTTACTTGCGCTCTAGCCGCTGCTTCCTCTTGGGTCATGTGGTGTACACGACACTCTGCCCACGTTTCCTCGACTTACTCCCTCATCTCAGCCGTCGCAGGTGTTGGTGTTGCCACTGTTGGAGCCAAGAATGTTCAATGGGGATGGAACGGTGGAAAAGGACTTGGTGCCATTTTCGCCGGTCTTGGAATGGCTCCTACTATTTCGGCTGGATTTGCTGCTTCCATTTTCATGCTCATTAAGTTGACTGTCCACGTTCGCAAGAACCCAATCCCATGGGCTGTCTACACCTCGCCATTTTTCTTCCTCGTTGCCGGAACTATCTGTACTCTCTCGATCGTGTACAAGGGATCTCCTAACCTTGGCCTGAACAAGAAGCCAGCGTGGTATGTTGCTGCTGTTACCATGGGTACCGGTGGAGGTGTCTTTGCTCTCGCATGCATCTTCTTCGTTCCCTTCGTCCACTCAAGAATCGTTAAGAAAGACCCAACCGTCAAGTGGTGGATGTTCATCCAGGGACCTCTCCTCTTCAAGCGTCCAGCACCAGCCCATGCCGACCGCTCGGCAGTCCCCAACTACGCTGTTGTCCAAGACGATGACCTCCCTACCACCGCCACCTCCTCTCACTCCCCAGAATCTATCAGCGACGATGAAGTCCACAAGGGCGAGATGCCCATCACCAGCGCCTCCTCCACTGAGCAGAACGAGAAGCGTCTTGTCGCAGCGGAAGCCCAAGTAGCCAACGCTAAAACCTCCGCCGAACTCCAAGCAGAAGGTGACGCCCGCCTCAACGCTAAACTCTGCCTCAAGCGTGGACCATTCGGCTGGGCCATGCGAACCCTCCGCGACACCCCTTATGGAGCGGGCCAGATCTACGAAACCCACAACATGAAAGTTGCTATCAAGCGTCTCCCTGCCATGATTGTCGTCGGTGCCCTCTACGGTCTGCACTACGATATCCACGCTGCGCAATCTGGTATCCATGGTACTCCAGAGGGAAAACGTATGGAGCGTGTCTATGCACATGCTGAGAAGTACTCTAATGAGGTTGAACACACATACTCTTTCATTCAAGTTTTGACTGCTTGCACTGCTTCTTTCGCACACGGTGCTAATGATATTGGAAACTCGGTTGGTCCTTGGGCTGTCATCTACTCGAGTTGGAACACTGGTACTGCTTCCAAGGCCAAGGCTCCGGTTCCGGTCTGGCAATTGGCTGTTTTGTCTGCGATGATTTCTTTGGGTTTAATTACTTATGGTTATAACATCATGAAGGGTATGTTTCCTCCTCTCCCCCTCTACTTTCCAGCAAGTCCTTAATACTAACAAACAACATAGTCATGGGTAACAAAATCACCTACCACTCCCCCTCCCGCGGCTGCTCCATGGAAATGGGCGCCGCCGTCACCGTCCTCGTCTTCTCCCAATTCTCGCTCCCTGTATCCACATCCATGTGCATCACCGGTGCCACCGTCGGAGTCGGACTCTGCAATGGCACTCTTAAGGCTGTCAACTTCCAGCGTGTGGGTCTCTTGCTGTTGAGTTGGATCATGACCATTCCTATCGCCGGAACGATGGCTGGTGTGTTGATGGGGATTGTTCTCAATGCTCCTCATTTCAAGGGAAAATAAATATGGTAGCGGTACGACACGGTTAAAGATCTACACAGGCCTCTATTGATTTTTTGAGGGAAAATAATTTTAGGGGGGAGTTGTATTTAGTAATGGTCATGAATGTGGATGCGACCCAGGCGCGCTTTTTTTCTTTTTCTTTTGTGTCCGGGGATTTGGATAGATCGCATTGGGAGGGGTCTGGGTTGTATGGTAGATTTGGGAAAACCGTTTGAGATAAGATACCATTTTTGGAATTGGATTGAGTGATACCTCCCTCATCTATACTCTAGTCTCGTTCCCGTGACAGAATAGCCCATCAAGTTGAGACCTAATGCTCGCCTAGTCAGTCCGAGACTTTGTCACAAGCACCACGGGCCTGTGGTCACGATCTCTCTTGTCCGTCTCGTTGTTCATTTGAATGTCCACTGCCTGCAGCATGATGCTATGAATAGCTCAGCTTGCTGAATGGGTGTGAGCCAATTTTATTCCACTTCCACCAATTGCGAAAATGGATAGACAATCAATATTCGGTTGATGGAAGAAGGTTGTATTATATCTGGATTTGGAATTGTCACACGTTGCATACGTCCGTGAAGGTACATGTGCGAAACTTCCTATTTAAGAAAGGGAAAACAATTTGAGTGTGGGTTGCACTACCTTAGTGTGTTGTACTGAGGTGAGGATGGCTAAAGTAATGCATCAAACCCACTTTTTCGATGTTTTCGAGAGTATTGTGGATGCAGAGGGCGGCCAGTAGGGTGGTTTGAATTCTGAGCAATTTTGGGGTATATTTAGTGCTGGAAGGAACTTTCTGAGGATTCATTGTAGGGTGTTTTGGTGGTGGAAAAGAGACCGAGAAGTGTTGCGATGGTTTGGAAATATTTTTTGAGACACATAGGAGAGAAATTAATCTTTGTGGGAAGAAAAAAAAGGGGGGATTCTCTACTGAGATGCCATATAAAGACTTCTGGGATAGATTCTTCTGTTCGAGGAGAGGAACATCAACTCAATCTCTCTCCGTATGAAAGATCAGTAATAGAGTTCCTGGTTATCGTGATTACATTCAACGACATCGCGAGTGCAAGTGTAACTCGGAGATTACCCCGCGATCTCGGAAATACACCCTGGATGGAGAATCTGGCGAGAATTTGAGTTCCCCGCACTTTAATGAAAATACCTAGAACTCATAAAAAAAAAAAGAACACACCTGCCTACCTAGCACTTGTTGTTCCAACGTTTAAAGGCAATCCGAGTGCATTATCCTAAAAGAATTGGGTTCGAACAACAAGCATGAACCTCAATCCCACTCTCTTCGAGAGGTGCAATCCGAAAAAGTAGGCCATCCACTAGTAACCTTGTTGAGTTCAAGGGGCCAAATGTAAGACTGCCTGCTTACTTGAACAGAGTTCAAAGACAAGAGGGTGAGAATATTTCAAAGAACGCCCAAACCAAGACCTGGAGTTTCTGAGAGTTATGAACGAAATGAGGATGGGGGTTTAAGGAAAAGGGCCATGTATTTTCTTTCCAATATTCTTCTAGATTTGTACATAAAATAGCAAATTTGACTCTCACCTATCTAATCTTCGCCTATCCTTTTCTCTCCTAGAAGCCGCCTCGACCACGATCCTTTCCAGGTCGGGCTGAGAGGCAAGAGAAGGATCCTGGTCCTCCACGAGAACAAAATCCCACTTCGGTGCTGGGGTATTAATGCCAGGAAACAAATCAACTGGGAGGTATTCCCCAGAATCCATTCTGAAGCCTTCGCGCTCTTTCATATCTGCGTCATAGACCTTGTCAACCTGCTCCATCGCTTTCTTCATGATCGTTCGCACCTTCTCCTCGCACTGCTTTCTTCGGTGAACTTCTAGAATCATACTGTCATATGAGGAATAGTAATTTTCGTAGAATAGTCGCATTGATTCCAATTCGGAGAGCTGTTCTTGAATTTGTAATTTTGTTTCTTCCCATCTTGCTTTGAAATCTTGACTGGCAATGATATATCCGGAAAGCCTAGCGCCGACGCCTTCAAGAATACGATACGCATTTGTTGTATCCCGGTATGTAGTGGTGAGAGAGGATAAATGCTCTTGTACAGCTTCGTGTTTGACTTCCATCTCAGCGAGAAATTCCATAAGTTCCATAACTACGTCTTCCACTTCCGAGGCGTCCTTTCCTAGCACATCAAGCATCCCATTTCTATCCTCTTCTGATAGAGGTTCATCGTGCGCTGAATCGTTATCGGTGGCCATAACACCGGAAACAGAGACAGCTTCAGTGCCTGGCGGTTGTGAAGAAGCTGCCTTTTTAACAGCTGCGTACCCACCCTCTGTATGTCGTATCGCGTTGACACAACGGTCGAAATGCCGTAGGAGCGAGTCCATCAAAGCTGCGATTTCTTGAGCATGGCTTTCCAAGGCATGTATATTATCCGCGGGTGGAGCTGATAACTCATGATTCGATTGGGAGGAGCTAATTTTGGAGGAGGTAATCATGGCCGCTTTGATGGCTCGCAGATCATCATCGAAGGACAAAATCGAGGAATCAAACTCTGCTTGAGCTTCCTAAATGATTGGTCAGATGTTATTCGGCAAGAAAGTGGTTGTAACTAGAATGCCATTCTTTACCTTTGTTTCCCGAATTGATTGCTTCAAAGCATCTCGCATACTTTCAACACCTTGTTCGTCCACAAAGTCCAGAAGATTCCGAGATTCTTCCCCAGCTGGTCTGAAAGCCGCCTCTACCATAGTCGAGCGTAAAATATCCATGGTTGATTCCAGCCGGGCATTTGCGGCATCTAGTGTACGGATTACGTTCTGCGGGGTGATTCATCATCAGTAGGAGTTCATCAGTCCGGCAGATGTTATATTTTTACCTTGAAGTCTCGTTGCCCGTCACTGTATACATTTTCGATTCCTCCTCGTACCCTCCTCAGTATCTTGACTTGTCCTGATATGCCATTTCTTAAGAACCCGGTTTGCGCACCCAGGATGACGCTTTCTTCCAACGCTGCTCTGGCAGATTTCACAATTTCTTGGGCACGATAGACGGTACTGATGGAGGATAAGGATCGTTTGGATGCGAGGAGATGTTCTACAAGCGTTTGCAGAGAAACGTCTGATTGGTGGCTCACCGAATGTGAAGAGGATTGCGATGGCGATAAAGAAGTATGGCTCCGACTGGCCGGATCATTGGGTGAAGATGACATGTTGAGTGTAGTATTAACTCTAACCCTAAACACCGATTTCCTTTATTATCTGCTGGGATGCATCATCTTGATCTTGTCAGATGGTGGTTGAAGTTGGTTGAAGTTGGAGGTTGAGACGAGGCTGTGATCAGGCTGATAGGTACGGCGTTCGAATAGAACCTACCGAGCAACCTTAGTATGTTTCAATCTACCTAGAGAAGAATAATTAGACTAGCTCTATAGGATTCTCCTAAGAACTAAATGTTGAACAATTAAATGAGAATATTTCCTTAATAGATAATAGATAGTATATTCAGCTATTTATCTTCTATCTAGTAAAATCTATATATTAGTTAAATTTTTAAATAGTAGTACTACTAGATAGTAATATAATTAATAATATAGTCTATAATATAGTATACTAGAACCTTAGACACTCTAGGACCTCGGACACTTTAAATCTCATATAAAAAACGTCTATATATAACTGTATACTTTATATATTTATTAATAAAAATATCTAAAACTAAATTTTTATTAAAGAAATAAGAGTTTAATACTATAATAATATTTATTTTAAATCTCTACTAGTTTTACTTAACGATTCGCTTAAAAAGGCCTCTATAACTATTAACTATTTTTTCTTTCTTAAATAATACTTTAAGATAAGATAAGTAATATTTAAAAAACTAATAAAAAGAATAATATAGTTTATTAGTATCTCGCTAATATTAGTACCTCGCTACTTAAAATCTTATATAAAAAACGTCTATATATAATCGTATACTTTATATATATAGTAATAAAAAAATCTAAAATTAAAATTTTACTAAGAAAATAAGAGTTTAATATTATAATAATATTAATTTTAATTCTTTACTAGTTTTAATTAATAATTCGCTTAAAAATACCTCTATAATCGTTAGTAAGTTTTCCTTTATCTAATAACATTTTAATATAAGATAAGTAATATTTAAAAACTAAGAATTAAGAATACTTATATATTAATAAAACTAAAATTTTAATTTTAGATTTTTTTATTAATATATATTTAAAGTATATAATATAGTTTATTAGCGAGTCGATTATATTACCGAGTCGATTACTAAAAACATATATAAAAAACGTCTATATAACTCTAGTAAAAATCTATAATTCTTAATAAAAATTACTAAAATTAAAAACTTTACTTTATTATATTATATATAAGTAATAGTAGAAATCTTAGATACTAACTAATTATAACTACTAAGTTATTAAAGAAATAATTTTTTTTAATAAATATAGAGGTAATTTTAAGCGAATTGTTAGTTATAGCTAGTAAGCGTCTATAAATCTTAATATTACTTATTTATATAGTAACTAAGAAGATTTTTTAATTTTATTAGTTTTTATTAAGAATTATAGATTCTTACTAGAGTTATATAGACGTTTTTTATATATATTTTAAGTAGCCGACTTAGTAATATAGTCGACTTAGTAGTAAACTATATTAGATATTTTTTATATAAGATTTAAAGTATTTTAGATCCTAGAGTATTTAAGGTTCTAGTATACTATATTATACTAATTACTAAAATAAAATATATTTTTAAGTAGATTAATAATAAATAATATAGTTTATTAGAACTCTATATATATTAGAACTCTATATACTCTAAAACCTATATAAAAAGCTACTTAGTAAGTAGCTCTAACTTTTTATTCTATTAATAAAAAAGCTAAAATTAAAAAGTTAGTTTTAGTAGTATATAAAGAAATATAATATAGAGTTTTAGATATATACTAATTATAATTACTTAGTTATTAAAGAAATAAAAAATAAATTATAAATATAAAGATAATTTTAAGCGAATTATTAACTATATTTAACAAGTAGACGGCAAACTGACCGCTGTATTCGGCGGTTTTAGTCGCTGTTTTCGAGGGTCAACTTGCTAAAATCTCACGCTGCTCTAGCGCTCTCGTGCCAGTTGGCCAAGGCGGCACGACCTCGGCTAACCGCAAGTGCGCAGGAACACCTAAAAAAGATAATCGGTTTTCTGCTTCTCGTTCTTTTTCTAACTTCGTCAGAAGCCTTTTTAGGGAGTAGAAAATGGATGCCCTTCATCCCCTGGTGACTTAGAATGGCGACGCCTATATTAATCGCCCAACCTTCCTCTTCTTCTCTATCATTGTCTATCCTTTCCCTTCTCTAGCATTCTTTATTTCCTCTCTAAACCTCTTTGTCACGGATGCCAACAAATGATAAAGTATATACAGCTTTTGAATCAATTGCTAGAACTAAAACCGTAGGTACAAAGAAATCAAACTAAAGAGAGAAGAGAATCTAAAAGGACTGAAGCTATTTAAATTGTTCCAATGCCAAGATCTATCACGTGGCGAGCCAAGCGAGCTCGCGTGTCCAGATGGCCTCATGAAATCCAGCTCCGTCACATCTATCTTCGCTCGTGCCTGTTGTAACCAAGCTTCAAGCTTGTCTAAGTCCCTGTAGTATTCCAGTAGCAGAGGAAGAGATTTCCCAGGTTTATTGTCGTTGCGCACTATTTGTAAGCGAGCTTCCTTAGCCTTTTTCTACTCGTCTATAATCCGTAGACGTTCTTCCTCTTAAACGGTTATTGATTGGTTTTATTGATCCTGAATATACTAAACAAACCAAGAGGGTAGCTCTTTTAGAATACTACTCTTCTATAGTTCTTCTATCGTCTATAAGTTCTAAAAATGCTATTAGAATAGCTTATAAGTTCTATAAATATCTAAAAAAGGCTCTTAAGTTCTAGTATTACTAAAATAGCTCTTATGTTCTAGTGTTAAAAAGAGAGGAATCGAATCTAATATTAGAACTTATAGTAAATACTAATAGATTAAACTATAGAGGTGTCTATATATAAGAAGATTCGATTATTCTTTCTAAAGTAGAGTTCTTACTATCTTATATATCTAGTCTACTTATTCTAGAGAATTCCGCTAAGTATATTCTCGAAGGTTCTTATTACTAAGTATACTCTTAAAGATTCTATATATTATTAAGTAAGAAGTTCTCTCGAAGGTTCTATTAGATCTATATATTATATAGCTAAGCGAGGTATATAGTAGATAGAAAAGGTATTAAGGCTATCTATAGTCTATATATAGCCTCTAATAAATACTATTATTAAAATATAGAAATTATCTAATAATCTATATATAGTTATTCTATTTATATTAATAACCTATTATCTTACTCTTAGCTTTAATATAGTCTCTTAGCCTTTAAGATATCTTATCTATCTACTTATTTATTATCTTCTACTCTAACTTTTTCTATCTCTCTAAAGCTAGAACTCTTAACTACTTAATATTATTATAAGTATACTTCTTTACCTAGCTCTTTAGTAATTACTAGCTATTCTTAGTAATTATAAGGTTAGAAGAATCTATATAATTCTAATAAGTCTTAAGTCTATATCTCTTTTTCTACTTCTTAATAAGAACCTTCTTCTTATTTCCTCTTAAATAACTATACTCTAAGTCTCTATTCTTCTTAAGAATAAAGTTATTCTCTCTTATAAGCTAAGATAGAATATAAGAGTTTAGAATCTACTCTATATAATACTCTTAGAATATCTTTCTATTAGAATTCCTAGTATTATAGAAAATAAGTAGACTCTTAAAATTATAACTAATAGCTATCTAAGTATAGAGTTTATAGAAGATATTAACTTCTTCTTCTTTATACTCTCTCTTCTTACTCTTCTTCTTCTTCTTCTTCTCTTTCTATTCTTAAATATAGTTAGAGTAGTTCTTCTCTCTAGGTTTATATTAGAATATAAAGATAACCTTAGAGACTAAAGGAAAAATAGATCTAGAAATAAGTTAAAATTAGAAATAACTAGAAATAGAAAGCTTACCTTATTAGAAAACCTAACTCTATACTAGTTCTTAGCTTTTAGATACTTCTTAAGTATTCTCTTAGTCTACTTCTTTCTTCTATCTACTAGCTTCTTATTAATAAAAGACTTCTAGTAAGTAATATAGTACCTCTAGTCTAATTAGTCTATTTCTTATTAAATAGTCTTTTCTAAGATTAGTTTATTATACTTACTTAATTCTTAAGCTTTCTTTATAAGTACTTTCTAGATTAAAGTATATCTCTTAAAACTAGTATTCTAAACTAACCTCTTAAGCTTAAATAAGATATCTTAAGTTATAAGTTTCTCTCTTCTCTAGGTTTCTTATTCTTATATATTATATATAAATTAATAAGTAGCTAGAGATATATCTATATCTATTCTTTTAATAAATTATTCTCTATTTCTTTATAGTACTTCTAGAAACTTAAAGATCTCTAGCTAGGTTTTTTAAGTATATTCTAGAATCTAAGTAATATAGTTTATTAGTAAGTTAATTATATTACTAAGTTAATTACTTTAAACTCTATATAAAAAACGTCTATATATAACTAATATAGTTTACTACTAAGTAGATTATATTACTAAGTAGATTACTTTTCTCTACTATACTATCTTAAAACTTTAATATATATTTTCTTAACTATTTACTATAGAAATTTAAATCTAAGAAGTAAGAATTATTCTAGTAATTAAGGCTATTTAAATATCTAAAAAGCTTAGTAAACGCTCTATAGTAAAGATCTATAAAGTACTATATATAAGCCTCTCTAATAGAATAGCTAGCTAAATCTACTACTCTAATTCTAAAGCTAATTATTATAAGTTAATAGATCTAGAGAAGGAGTTAATTCTTTAATATATACTTAATCTAGATTTATAAGGCTTTATACTCTATCTAGCTAGTATAGAAGATATAGTAAATCTTCTACTTAAATCTTAAGAGATATAATATATTAGAAAGAACTAGATATATTAATTTATTAAATAATAACTAGAGTTAAAGACGTGTTTTAATTACGTCTATAACTTTTAGAGAGCCTTATATAAAGATCTAGAGCTAATTAGTATATAGTTTCGACTAGTTAAGAATATATAAGCTAAATATAGTATTATCGACTCTAATTTCTATAACTTTAATAAGACTAGCTTTATAATAGAGGTAATCTCCTTATTAATAGTTATAATATATATAGATTAATATAGTAGAGGTAAGGTAGTTTAGCTAGATAATCGAGAATAGATAATAGCGATTATTTATATTAATAGTAAGAGTTAGAGTATTCCTTTATTTCTAGTAGTCTAAGGAAAGAATTATCTCTTAAATTAGTATACTAAGAGTAGCCTTCTATATAACTAGATTATTAAACCTATAAGTAATAGATAGATAAATAATAAAATAGATCTAGAATAGCTAAAGTATTTTAATAAATATACTTCTACTTATATAAAGAGGCTATATTAGATACTTATCCTTAATAGATATAAGAGTTATAAATCTACTAAATTTTAAGAGTATTATATAGTATATAATATTATTACTCTTTATCTACCTTCTTACTCTTCTTATTTAACCTAGCTACTTAATATTAGATGTTTTAGTATACTAAAACAGGAGTATAGTTTCTAGATTAAGACGTTTATTAAAGCTTATATTAACTATATTATAAAGGTTAAGTTCTTTCTTACCTTTAAAGCTAGATATTAAGCCTCTATTATACTCTAGAATAGTTAAGCTAGATTCTATAGAGCTAGTTTAGTACCTTTTAATCTAGATATAGTTCTTTTAAAGCTTA
>LKTO01000814.1:0-17714 GCA_001399465.1 Hymenoscyphus scutula
GGCAAGGTTACGCTTTAGCTAGATAATATAATACTCTTAATCTAGAAAGGCTATACTAAGTACTTAAAGCTAGTAAGCATCTTACTAGCGGACCTAGTAAGCTCCCGGGGCAACGTTCGCTAGAATACCTTAATTAAGGACTAATATATAGTATAACAAGCTTGTAGAGCCTACCTAGCTATAGTCTCACAGCTAGAGGCCGCTTTTAATCTCTTCTTTACTACTTAGAAAGTTAAACCTTAAAGCTAGAACATTATACTCCTTAATAAGCGAATTTAATAGTAAATTAACAACTCTACTAAAGGCCTTAAATTTATTAAGCTAGACAAGAATACTCTTAAGTTAGTTATATTTACTAACTCCTTCTTTACTAATAATAAGGATTTCACCTCTTAAATTAGCTATATTCTTATACTAGTAGATAAAGTAGAGAACGTTAATATTCTATACTAGTCTTCTATTAAGTATAAGAGAGTTATATAGAGTGTCTTAGCTTTTGAATTATATGTAATAAGCGCTAGATTTAATATAGCTACGTCTATTAAGGTAACTTTAGAAGCTATTCTTAGTCTTAAGATACCTCTTATAGTTTATACTAACTTAAAATTACTTTATAAGTATCTAGTTAAACTTAGAACTACTAAGGAGAAGCGTCTTATAATAGATATAATATATCTATATTAAGTATATAAGTAGCGCGAGATTAGCGAGATCAAGTGAATTAATAGTAATAGTAACCTAGTAGACGCTATAATAAAGTCTAAGACTTGTTCTACTCTATATAACCTAATCGATATAAATAAGCTTAATATTAAGGTTACTAAATAGATTAAATATATACTTAAGTAAGAAAGAGTTATATAAATAGAGAGACGTAATTAATCGAATAGAAAGAGTATTTCTTCTCTTTTACTTCTTATAGTCTTTACTACTTTTTAGCTACTTTAAAGTAGGCCTAGTATTAGTATATAGTTCTAGTAAATAGCATCTTATATAAGAGTCTAGTAGATCTATATACTTTAGGTTATATAAGTAGCTTACTACTTATATACTTAAGCTTATAGAGTACTACCTCTCTCTACCTTTACTCTTTATAAATAAATGAATATACTAATTTAGTTACCTCTAAAGAGAAGGTAATCTAAATCTCGTATTTACTATCGTTATAACTACTAGATTATACTAATACTAATTAGTAAGTATATATAGATTAGATATACTTATTATATACCTCTATCTCTTCTTAGATTATAGTATATTATAGTATAGTATAGTAGTATTAAAACTTAAAGAGTAAAGAGCTACCTTCTTAGATCGCTAGCTATTAACTTTACTACTATAACAAGTACCTTATATACTTACGACTTAATCGCTATTAGTACTCTTATCTATACCTTTAGCTATACCTCTAGCTATACTCTTATTTAAACTCTTATTTACACTCTTATTTACACTCTTATTTATACTCTTATTTACACTCTTATTTATACTCTTACGACATTTAGTAGATTTACCTCTTAATCTATAAACACCTTTAAACCTCGGTAAAGCTAGATTCTAAAGGCTTTAAACACTCTATATCTAATTTAGCTAGAATCTAAGGCTTCTATACCTCTATACTCTACATCTAATTTAGCTAGAATCTAAGGCTTTCTACACTCTACTTTCTATACCTCTCTTACTTAGTAATATTATAGCTAAACTAATAGAGCTATAAATCGAGCTTAGTAAGAAGGACCTTATAAAGTTTATTACTAAGTATATTAATAAGTATAAATAGATAGAAGATAATAATAAAGTACTTTAGGCTACCTTTTAAGAAGACTTTAAAGACTAGAATAAAGATTACTTTATAATAGTAAATAAATCCTAAGTTATTAAGTTATATAAGATACTTCGTCGTAGAGATATATAGATTAAGATAGATAGTAAAAAGGTATATATAGCTATAGCACTTATTAATACTCTAAAGGAGATTAACCTAGTTAAATAGATAGATAAGGAGATACTTAGTATTATAAAAGGTAAGGATACTAACTTAGTAGGATTTAACTAACGATATAAGACGATATATAATCTCTTCTTTAAATATAGAGATCCTCTTTAACCTTAAAGTACTTCTTCTACTTAACTTCCTACTTAATAGCTTACTTAACCTTAAGGCACTTAAGGTAATCCTTAAAGTACTACTTAAGGTACTCTTTAGACACCTTAAGCTACTCTATAAAGTACTCTAAACTTAAACCTCACAGACTCTACTCTTCTTAGAACTACTATAGTATAATAACTATAAGGAATTCTTATATATAGGCCTCTAGCGGGCATAGTATAGCTAAGTTAGCGTATAAACTTCTCTACTACATACTAGTTCTAGTAGCTCTAGACAGGTATAAACTCCTTCTAGCTCTAGTAAGTATAAGTACAAGCTACCTAGACAGCTACCGGTAGCACTTTGCCCTCTACACCTCCTATACTACCTATACCTCTAGTACCTCCCGCATCTCCTATATAACTATAGCAGCTAACTCTTATCTAATTATAAGTAAAACTAGAGTATAGACGAGAATTAATAAACTTAGTAAAGACCTATATAGATAATATAAAGTATAGAGGCACTAGCGACAACTTTAGACTCAAGGTTACTATACTCTTAGATATCTATATTAGATATAATATATCTAAGGCAGCCTATATAAAAGCTCTACTAATTATACTTAAAGGCCTAGCTCTTGACTTCTACTACGCTACTCTCTCTACTACTAACCTCCTCTTTTAAGACCTTTATATTACTATCTAGGACACTCTAATTACTATAGCTATAGAGAGTAAAGTAACTATTAAATTTAGTATTAGCGTAGCGGTATTACTAGGCTCTATATACGTTAATTTATCTATTAGCCTAGTTGAATTCTATATACTTTAGATAGACACTCTCTTCCTACTTTACTTAGCGGATATAGACAAGCTAGGAGTCTACTTTAATAACCTTAAAAACATACTTATTACCTTAAAAGGCGAAGTGTTAGTAGTACGACGCTTTAGACATCTCTTTCTAGTTTAGAGAGAGTCTTTATACTTCTTTCTATAGGAGTCTCTAAGCTAACTAATAGAGACTAAGATTCGCTAACTTTATAGGCGCCTTAGATATCTATCTGTCGGCCGCCTCTAGCTTCTACTAGAGCGAGCTAGTTATAATATTAACCTAGGTATACTTAAGTATCTAAACAAGTACTACTACTACTACTAGAAGCATAGAAAATCCTCTAGCTACTTCTACTTTACTCTTTATAATAACGTCGAATTTAATTATAACATCTATATTAATATTATATATATTAATAGCTAACCTCTATTATATATTATAGATGAATATACCTGCTTCTAAGCTAGTAAATAGCTACGCTAGATCTTAGCTAAGTATATCTAGGAAAAGCTATAGAAGTACTAGATTAACACCTACCTTAGACCTCTAGATTTAATTACTTATAACGCTAGTAAGAACTTTATAAGTAAGGAATTCAAGTAATTTATACTAAGGTCGTGTCTATAGAAGCCTATAACTTAATTAGAAAGGTAGAAGACTACTATAGTCTACTTAGAAGAGTATACTTAATTATAACTAAGGAGCTATCTAACCTTACTAAAGATATAGCTCTTTAAATAGCTTTTAAAGTAATTAACGATATAGTAGAACCTAACAGCCTTATCTCTACTCTACTTATATTTAGCGCCTACCTATGTATAGCTAAGTTTAACGCTCTCTCGCTCTCTATTAGCTAGCGCTTAAGTATACTAAAGAAGGCTATAGAAGAACTATATAAACTCTAAGTAAAGCGTTAAGTTAACGATGCTCTTAATTAATATAATAGACCTATAAATAGCCTCCTTAAAGACCTCTCTCTAAATTTAGATATACTTATATAGCGTAAACCTAGAAGGTAGACTAGCCTCTTTATACTCGTAGAAATAACAAATAAGAAGTATATTATCAAGCTATCTAGCGGACCTATAAAATTCCGCTCTATAGTAGTAAAACTCTACCTTATAGACCTAGACCTATAGAAACTACCAGCTACCTAGAAACCTAACAACTAAGAAGCATTCTAGCTAGCCACGCTACCTAAAGTCATTTAACTAAGGCGTGGCCTAGGTAGACTATTAAAGACTTAAAGACAGTCTCTAGAGTAACTATAGAAATAATCCTATAACTAGCCTTCGAAGCGTAGCCTAGAGAGACTATAGAAACAACTAAGTACCTTAAATATTAACGTCTATCTTACTAAAGATACTACTACCTCTACCTCTAGTTAATTTAAGTATTCCTAGACGTAGAAGGTTAATAGACTAATTAAACGCGATGTTTTTAAATATATTCAGCTATACGACCTTCTAGAAGGCGCTAGAATATTCAACTTAAGATTTATAGATAGTATTAAAAATAAGAGTATAGAAAAGATATATAAGAAATTAAGACTTATTATCTAGATATATAATAATAAAAACAAGTCTTAAGTTCTAACTTAATCACCTATAATTTAAAGAGTTAGCTAGCGAATTATACTTACTATTACTACTATATATTCTAAGTTAAATATCTACCTTAGAGATATTACCTAGATATATATCTAGTTAACTATAAAGCTTAACCGCGAGTTCTATATACGTCTACTACTAGAAGTCCTCTAGTAGAGTAGAATTTACCTTAAAGTTATAAAACTACTCTATAACGTACCTAAAGCTAGAAACTACTAGTTTAGCACCTACTATAAGTACTATCTTAATAAGCTATATATATTACAATCTATATACGATCTCTACCTACTCTCTATTAGTAAGTAAGAGTAATTTAGAGTCGTCGGTCTCTAGACTAATAATACTCTAATACTAGTAAACCTAGAGTTTACTATAGCTAAAGAGAAGTAATTATAGAAGGCTAAATTTACTTTAAAACCTAGAGAACAGCTTATAAACAACTACCTACTTAAATTTAATAGTAGTAAAATTATACTTTAACTAAACGGTTTAATACTCTTAACCTAGAAAGGCTATACTAAGCACTTAAAGCTAGTAAGCACCTTACTAGCGAACCTAGTAAGCTTCTAGAGCAACGTTCGCTAGAATGCCTTAATCAAGGACTAATATATAGTATAACGAGCTCGTAGAGCTTACCTAGCTATAGTCTTATAGCTAGAGGCCGCTTTTAACCTCTTCTTTACTACCTAGAAGGCTAAACCTTAAAGCTAGAACATTATACTTCTTAATAAGCGAATTCAATAGTAAATTAACAACTCTACTAGAGGCTTTTAATTTATTAAGCTAGACAAGAGCACTCTTAAGTTAGTTATATTTACTAACTCCTCCTTTACTAATAATAAGGATTTAACCTCTTAAATTAGCTATATTCTTATACTAGTAGACGAAGTAGAGAACGCTAACATTTTATACTAGTCCTCTATTAAGTGTAAGAGAGTTATATAGAGTATCTTAGCTTTAGAATTATATGTTATAAGCGCTGGATTTAATATAGCTACGTCTATTAAGGTAACTTTAGAAGCTATTCTTAGTCTTAAGATACCTCTTATAGTTTATACTAACTTAAAGTTACTTTATAAGTGTCTAGTTAAACTTAGAACTACTAAGGAGAAGCGTCTTATAATAGACGTAATATATCTATAGTAAGTATATAAGTAATACGAGATTAGCGAGATCAAGTAGATTAATAGTAATAGTAATCTAGTAGACGCTATAATAAAATCTAAGGCTTGCTCTACTCTATATAACTTGATTAATATAAACAAGTTTAATATCAAGGTTACTAAATAGGTTGAACGTACACTTAAGTAAGAAAGAGTTATATAAATAGAGAGACGTGATTGATTAGATAGAAAGAGTATTTCTTCTCTTTTACTTCTTATAGTCTTTACTACTTTTTAGCTACTTTAAAGTAGGCCTAGTGTCGGTATATAATTCTAGTAAATAGTACCTTATATAAGAGCCTAGTAGATCTATATACTTTAGGTTATATAAGTAGCTTACTACTTATATACTTAAGCTTATAGAGTACTACCTCTCTCTACCTTTACTCTTTACGAATAAATAAATACATCGATTTAGTTACCTCTAAAGAGAAGGTAACCTGAATCTTGTATTCGCCGTTGTTATAACTACTAGGTCGTACTAATAGTTATCTTACTATACGCTAGATACTAGCTATACTCTATAGTTAACCTTATAGAAGCTTCTATATTAGTTATAATACTATAGAACTCTCTTAATATATATCTTTTAGAGATAGTTAGATATATAAATAGATCTATTCTAGAGTATAAGATAGTTATAGCGCTCTAGAAGGTTTAGTTATCTTAACTATTCTAAGCTATAATTATATATATAAAAGAGCGATTTATTAATTAGTAGTAATATTTTATACTTACTCGTCTATTATAGATCTAAAAGAGGTTAGAAAAGCCTCTATATTTAGTCTATTATAGTCTAAATTATCTAAATTAAAGTCGATAATAAGTATCTTAATAGTCTTATTATCTATACTATTATCTTCTTCTTTATACTCGAGTATATACTAGTTAATTTAGCTATTAAGTTTCTTTCTAGTAGTATCTTATTTCTCTTATATATATCTAGTTAACTAGTAGCCTTCTTTACTATATATAAAGTACTTCTTATAAGAATAAGAGTTATTCTAGCTATAAGAAGAGTAATTTAGATATATACTAAAGGTATTATAGATAGTATTCGACTAGTACTAGTATTAATAGTAGTAGCGATAGTCTATAAAGTATATCTCTAGGTTATCTTTATTATTTATAAAAGCTTAAGTATTAATATATAGTTTTATAGCCTTATATATTATAATAGAGAACTATAAGTCGTTGATTAGACCTATAAGATTATCTATAGATCTATAGTAGATATATTTATAGATGTCTTATTTCTAACACGCTATAATAAGCTTATTATAGAGAAATTTATTAGTTTTTATACTATTATTAAAGCTATATTATAGATATCTAAGGTTTTTAATAAGTAGTTATAAGTAGTTAATTATTAGCTTTTCTATATTACCTTTAATTATAGTCTATAAACTAATTATATTCTATTTCTAAAGAATATTCCGTTTATATTTAGATCTCTTAAAGTAGCTATAAGTAGTAATATATAGCTAATTAAACGAGATACTAAGAGAGTTATTCTTAAGATTAGTATAGTAGTAGTTAAGAACTTATCTCTATAATATAGTTAAATAGATCTAGTTTAGACTATTTTATAGAATACTAGCCTTACTATAAAGGTCTAAGAATATAGTTAATTTAAAGTTAAAGTTATTAATTTTACTACTATATTTAATATCGCTAGTATATAGCTTAGCTAGATTAGCTAGTTTCCTTCTATAACTAGATGTAGATTAGTCTATAATATTTAGTAGATTACTTTATAGATCGAAAAGGTTATTTTATAAACTAGTAGAGATAATTTAAGATGTTTTCTAGTCTATAGCTAGGCTTTCTATAGATACTAGCGCTTATTAACCTTATATTTTTAGTAGTATTTAGTTAATTATATATAAATAGAAGAGTTCTTTTATTATAATCTCTTTTTATATTTACTTCTTAGTCTATTCCTTTAAATCTTCCTTCTAGAGAGTCTAGAATAGAGACGATATAATAGTAATATACTTATTCTTTATAACTTATATACTATCTAACTATAGAATATCTTATAGTTAGTATATACTCGTTTATTTATAATTTCGAAAAGTATTCTCTATAAAGTCTAAAAAATTCTACTAAAAGTATCTCTATAAATTCTTATCTTCTAGATTATATAGCTTATAATTCTTAATTCTAGCTATTAAGCGTTTATTAGCCTCTTTAATAGTTAGTCTCTAATCTCTTAAAGAGTTCTCTATATTCTCTCTTATTTCTACTATAATTATATCGATTTTCGAAGATATCGTTTATAGTAGATCTAGTATAGAGTAGACTATAGTTTAAAGTAGTTTTTATTAGTCTACTACTAGTATTAAATTAAATTATATAGATAGTCTATAATTCTTAACTTCTAGTCTTTCTATAGACTATACTAGAATCGATATAGATAGTCGCTATTATTAAAAGAGTCTTCTAATATCGATAATCTAATAAATCTAAAGGTAGATAGGTTCTCTTTAGTTCTTACTAATCTATACACGCTTACTAATTAGTATTTATTCTACTTTAGCTTATAGAACCTTATTAAGTTAGTTCTATAGATGTTATATACTAGTATTCTTATTAATATAATATAATACTTTTAGATATAACTAGTTTATATTATAAATAAGAGATACTAGTCTAATAAGTAGACTAGTAGCTAACTAATAACTAACTAATACTATATATACTATAAAGTAGTATATCGAAGTAAGTATATTACTTATATAGAGGTTTATAGTATAGAGTATTTACTTAGAGGTAAACTTATTACTTATATAAAGTAGTTAAAGCTAAAAGGTATTAATAACTAAGTAAACTAAAGTTAAATATAAAGCTCTTATCTAATAGTAGACGTACTAGTCTTATATAGAACCTTTCTACTCTCGAGGTTACTAGCTCGCTCGTCGAGTTATTAATTAGCTCGCTAGATCGCTAGACGAACTAGCGAACTAATATAGTTATATAACTATATATAAATAAAATCTCTAGATCGCTTAGCTAGTCTAAGTATCTCTATTTACTATAAGAGTTCTTAATAGTACTTAATCTATTAGAACGTTATCTAGTCTTTACTTATTATCTAACTAAATATATAATTTATAATACTATTCTCTTCTTAGCTTAGTATATCTCTATACTTAAGTATAACCTAAGAAATATTATTAGAAGGCTAGTAGTCTTCTTTCTCTTTTATTATATAACCTCTATAATTAGCTAAACGCTTAGCTTATATTACTCTTAGAAAAGAAATATAATTATCTAGCTATAAAATAGATTCTTATACTTAATATATAAATATAGGTTTTAGAAATAAATATATTACTTCTTATAATAAGAAGTTAGAATAATATAGTTACTATATAAAGCTAGAGAAATTCTATAATATTTAAAAAATAAATAAAATATCTACTATCTATAACTAGAAGACTATTAATAGCTAAATCTAGTAGCTTAAAGAAGAAGCTAATAAGGCTATAGTAAAAATTCTATAGATTAATAAATAGAAGAAGTTTCTATATATCTATAAGTAGAAGATAATAGTAGCTAGTCTTAACTCGCTTAAAGAGCTAGATACTATCGAAGACTTAGAGAGAAAAGAAGAGAAGAAAGAAAAGAAGAAGAAATAGAGAGAATAGAAGGCTATCTATCTAGCCGCTCTTCTTACCTCTACTACTTCTAACTCTATCTCTAACCTAGGTCTTAACCTAGTCTTCTTTTTAGCCTTCTCTTCTAATTATAAGATATAGATAACTCTAGGTTTCGAAGGTAGAACTTCTAAAGTTCTACTATATACTAGTTAATATTTCTCTTTAGTTTTTATATATTTTCTAAGTATAGATAATCTAACTATTTAATTAGATATTTAATCTTATTTCTAATAAGTTTATAGTTAAGAATTCTCTCGACCTTATATTTAGTATTTAGATTAACTAGCTAGATCTCTATATATAGAGCTAGTAGTACTTCTAGTAGTACTAGTTTAAATAGAGATATATAGAATACTAGAAAGATATTTATTATTTTTAGTAGAGCTAGTTTATAATTTAATAGTTCTTTAATATACTTAATTTTATATAGTCTAATATATTTATAGTCTAGTTTATTACTTAGTCTCTTTATATTAATATTCTTTCGCTATAGATAGACTTTATCTCTCTCTTTTAGTATTAGCTTCTAACTATATTTTTTATTATAGTAGTATATATTATATTTAGCTATAAACTATAGATTCTCTACTAGTTCTTTATATAACTTTCTAATTACTAAGTCTAATAACTAGACTAGTTAGTTATTAACTATCGAGGTTAATAACTTTTAATATACTATTAATTTATATCTAAAGTTAGTATAGAATAGTATAATAAGTATTATTTTCGTTATTAAACTATTATATAAGAACTAAGCTATAGATAGTAGTTCTATCTAATTATTTTACTAGTAGTTTATATAGTAATAAAGATATATCTTAACTACTTAATTTATATATTCGTTTTCTCTATTAGTCTAGAGATAGAAAGCTATTAATAGCTTTCTTTTTATACTTAATCTCTCTAGATAGTCTATATCTTAAGACTATCTCTTTTAGAAATATAAATACTAATTTCTTAACTATACTTAACTCTATATATAGTACTAGAATTATATAATTTATAAGCTATTCTATAATAACTAGAATTAAATTATATTTAATATCTATTATCGAGTTCTTAGATTTTAGTAGTTTAATAATAAAATCCGAGAATATTAATTTCTAAGATATCTATAGTATTAGAGTAGTACTTATCTATCTATATAGTATCTAGCGAGAAGCCTTATTCTAGATATAGATATTATACTCTACTATTACTTTCTTAACTATCTAGTTTAAGCTTTCTTTAAAGCTAAACTATCTCTTTAGATAAAGAGTCGTCTATTTAATCTCTTAATAGCTATAGACTAGTAGCTTATATTATTCTTTAACGAATTCTCTTACTATTATTAAAGGAATAAAGACTTTTTCTTTCTAGATTATAAGTTCTTTACTTATTTCTATATCTACTAACTAATAGATAGCTTCTATAGAATATATATTATAGAAGTTATTAATTCTCTATTTTATCTTTTTCTTATTAAATATTTTTTTAATTTTAATAGTCTATAGTTCTTAGAGCTTAATATATTTCCCGGTCAAGCCGATCACCTAGTCGAGCCGATTACTAGAATACTAAAACGCGACACTTAACTTAAAATTAAAATACTACTACTTAATTAATTCTAACTCTCTAATAAAGAGGCTCGTATTCTTTTAGCTGTTTAAGCCTTGAATTTAGGTTAATTTAAGAGTATATAAGCTTACGCTAAAGCCTACGACGTGCCTTATATAACTCTCTATAACCGAATATATAGAATTCCTTCGTAACGCGATACTCCTTCTAATACTTAAAGACTTACCTCTAAAGAAGAGCTAGCTATTATACGATATATTCTTAACCTAGATTTACGCGGATTCCTACCCTAGCTAGTAGCTATTTAAGAAATAGTAGACCTTCTTCTCTCTAAATATAATACGCCTTCTATAGATAAGAATTAGACTTCTACCTTTATTAAACGCTATATAGAGATTAAAACGAAATTCAGTTATAAGTATAATTATAAAAGAGCTTAGTATAAAGATTCTATAATTCTTAAAGACTAGTTTAGACTTATATAAAATATAATTACTAAATATAGAATCGCGGAGGAGAATATATATAACTTTAATAAAGCTAGGTTTCTTATAGAGGTTATTACAACTATAAGAGTTGTTATAAGCTTAGAGTTAAGGAATCGTCTAAAGACTACTTAGCTAGAAAATAGAGAGTAGGTTTCGATTATATAAGGTATAAACTTATATAGTTAGATACTTTCTCTATTTATTATTTTTAAGAGATAGTACTATCTCTTAGCTTAGTATAAGAACTTAGACCTTCTAAAAGATTAGGTAATTATATTAAGTGAGAATAGATAGATAATAAATAAGATTAGATTTAAATAGATTTAATACTTTAATAAGTATATAAAAGGTTATATAGTTAGACAATATAGACTTCTTATTCTTAATAGCTACAAGTTATATATTTTAGTTTAATTTTAGTAATACTATTAGAATAATAGTATTATTACTCTCTATATACTACTATACTTATCTTATATCCTCTAGCCTCTTAATATTAGCTGTTTTAGCCTACTAAAGGCATTATATAGTAAGTAAATTAAGAATCTCGTTTAGGTTAGAATTTAGTATATTACTAAGCTTAAGTTCCTTTCTATATTTAAAGAGGTATTCGATACTATATTTATAGAGTAGAATATTAAGAGTAGATTTCAAGCAACTAGCTTAGTACTATATAATCTAGAGAACGTCCTTTCTTACCTTAATCTAAGGCTTAAGATACTAACTCTACTCTCTATAAACAAGCTAATCTAGACTCTAAAGACGCTATAGAATGTAATAGAGCTTGAATTCTAGACGACATATCTTAAAAACTATATCGTATAATACTAAAATAGCTCTTCTATATTAATTAACAAGACATTTGATCGGCTTACTAAGGGGGCTCAAATTATAGCACACGGCGCTACTCTTATAAGAGCTGAAATTAAGACGCTATAAGAGGCAAATCAGTTTAAAAAGAGAAGGGAGAGAAAGCGAAAGAGGCGTATTTACTAAGGTGGAAGTCTTATAGTTAAGGAAGGTAGGGAAATTATTTAAAGTACTTAAACTTAGTAGAAAGAGAGTAGTGATAATATATAGCGCTAGCGCTTAGAAGGTAAGTAGCGACGTTGTAGTTTATATAATCAGGTTGAATATAATACTTATATATATAAGGTATCTTAGATTTTGATTAGTATAGAGTAGCTAGGGTTTTTTAAATAACGTTGTTATAATATTTATAAAGTTGTAGCGTTTTAGTATTCTAGTAATCGGCTCGACCGAGTGATCGGCTCGACCGGGAAATACGTTATAGCGTTCTATAAATATAGTTTTATAATTTATTAGAACTAAGTTTTCTTTATTATTATACTTCTTATTATTCTTATAGTCTAGTTTCTAGCTAAGAGTATTAACTTAAGTATTACTTATATCGCTAATATATTTAATAATTAATTTAAATCTAGTTAAGGTTTTAGACTACCTTACTATTAGAACTTATAGTAAATACTAATAAATTAAACTATAGAGATATCTATATATAAGAAGAATTAACTATTCTTTCTAATATAGAGTTCTTACTAGCTTATATATCTATTCTATCTATTCTAGAAGGTTCTACTAAGCTTAATTATAAAGTACTATAGAATATTATCTACTAAGATTATATAAATATATAGCTAGAGTATTCTAAGATTTACTTTATAAGTATAACTTTTTATACTTACTAGATGTCTAGAAATAAGTTCCTTAGTTATTATAAATATTTTTAGGTTTAAATAATTAGTAAGTACTATTACTATATATATTATACTCTAGAGATATATTCTCTATTCTTTAAGAGCTAGTACTATAGCTATTAATTCTTTATTATAGATACTATAGTTCTACTAAGCTATATCGAAGGTCTTTAAAAAGTATACTATAGATATTAATTTTTCTTCTTTATTTAGTAATAAGTATATAGTATCTACTATTATATTAAAGACGTCTATTTTAACTATACTTAGTTTATCTAGATTAAAGTTATATAGAATAGATTTCTATATAAAGCGCTTCTTAAGAGTCTAGAATACTTTTTCTACTCTATTATTCTATAGAAAGTTCTTAGCTTTTCTAGTAATAACTAATATTAGTTTCGCGATATCTATATATCTCTATATATAATAATAGTAGAAGTTAGTAAATCTAAGAAACGATTATATATCCTTAATATTTCTTAGAGTTAGCTATTTAATAATAGTCTTAATCTTTACTAGATCTATTTCTATTTTTTCTAGACTAAAGATATATCTAAGAAAGAGAGTATAAGTTACTCTAAACTTATATTTTAAGAGTTTTAATTAAGAGTCTACTTTTATAAGTTAATAGAGAATCTCTCTAATATATTTCTTATATTCTTCTACTTTTTTAGAGTAGATTAATATATTATCTAAGTAATAGATAATAGTTACTTCTAATAGTTCTTCTAGAATACTATTATTTTATCTCTAATAAGTAGCTAGTATATTAGTTAAACTAAATAATATAATAGTATACTTATATAGTTCTAATATTAAGATAAATACTATCTTCTATTTATATCTAGTCTTAATTCTAATTAGACTATAGACGTTCTATTAATCTAGTTTTATAAATATTCTTACTTAGTCTAACTTATTCTATAAGTATTAGTCTATTAGTAATAGATAAGTACTCTTAATTATTATATTATTTAGTTCTCTATAATTAATATATACTTATTTATTTAAGTTATCTTTTTTCTTAATAATAAGTATATTTAAGAATATTAGTAATTTAGATTTCTAAATATATCTCTTCTTTATCTCTTTCTAAATATAATCTTCTAGTAAATCTAAGTTACTCTAGTTATATAGTTATAGCTTCTACTTTCTAAGCTTATAATTCTCTACTAAGTTAATCTTATAATTCTATAGCTAATATTCTAGAAGAGTATATATATTCTCTAGATTCTCGAATAACTCTACGAATTCTCTATACTATATAAGTATTCTATTATTAGCTATCTTACTAGTCTATAGAGAACTCTTAGTAAGATATTCTAGTATATTAGAAGAGGTAGCGCTAATCTCGTTCTAGTCTTAGAGTTAAAACTATAAGCCTTTATAGTTATATTAGCTAAAGGTAATTATATAAGCCTTCTAGTCGATATCTAGATTATATTCTATAATCTATAGTATACTAAGTATTACTTTCTTATTCTCTAGCTTAATAATATTAAATTATATATCTAAGTAGTATTCTTTAATATAGATTCTTATTAGAATAGTTTACTAATTAATAACTCTATTTTAGTATACTATATCTATACTATTAACTATTTCTAATTAGTAGAGACTAGTTTTCTTAATAGAGATGTTAAGTCTCTTTAGAGCTACTAGTAAAAGAAAGTTATCTATTACTTCTAAGTTAATTATAACTTAGAGTTTCTTTCTAGCGATAGTAGTAGTTACTATTAACTATCTATCTTTAGAGGTTATATAGATTTTAGATCTAATAAACTAGACCTCGAAACTACTATCTCTCTAGTTATTCTCTATAGCTTAGCTATTATTTATCTAGAGATAGAGTATTATCTTATTTATATTACTACTAGCTATAGTATAGACTATTTACTATTCTATAGTTATACTAGAATTAGATCTAGCGCTAGTAAACTATTTCTCGGTTTTCTATATAGATAATATAGTTTACTACTAAGTCGACTATATTACTAAGTTAGCTACTTAAAATATATATAAAAAATATCTATATAACTCTAGTAAGAATCTATAATCCTTAATAAAAACTAATAAAATTAAAAAATCTTCTTAGTTACTATATAAATAAGTAATATTAAGATTTATAGACGCTTACTAGCTATAACTAACGATTCGCTTAAAATTACCTCTATATTTATAGAGTTTTTTTAATTTCTTTAATAACTTAGCTATTATAATTAGTAAGTATCTAAGATTTCTAATATTACTTATATATATAGTAATAAAGTAAAGTTTTTAATTTTATTAATTTTTATTAAGAACTATAGATTTTTACTAGAGTTATATAGACGTTTTTTATATATGTTTTAAGTAGCTAACTTAGTAATATAGCCGACTTAGTAGTAAACTATATTATAGGTCTTAGATAGTAACGTTTCTATATAAGTATATTCTCTAAAATAATTTCTATTATCTAGTATTCTTCTACTTATAGTTAGTTAAAAGGTTACTCTCTTTCTCTCTATTCTATTATTACTATCTCGAAAATATCTTTAAGTAGCTATATATTTAGTTTTCCTTCTATAGTTTCTAGACCGCTTTCGATTTTCTAGAAGATAATACTTATTATATTATTTCTCTAAACTAGGAATTAGTCTAGTACTTCTAGGTTCTACTCTCTAGTTATATAAGAAGTCTAAAAATCTAGTTTATTACCTTTAAGGTCTATCTATTAGTTACTTTATTCGAAGTACTTAATATATATCTAGGTTTCTTCTATCTAGAGTTTCTCGTTCTAGTTCTTCTTAGCTAATTCTAAAGTTTCTAATAGTTTAGAAGATAATTCTAGTAACTTATAGTCTCTTTATAGTAGTAATTCGTCTTCTAATTCTAAATAGATATTATAGTATTACTTAAGAATAGAATTATTCTCTACTTCTATCTAAGTTCTATATTTATAAGCTTTAAGCTTAGCGTTAGATAATTTAAATCTCTCTATTAAGACTATTTCTTTTCTTACTATAGTATTAATCTATTTTCTACTAAAGTTCTTTATTTACTTTTAAGAGTACTTATTCGATATATAACTGGCTTAGCTATACGAATAATATAAGCTCTACTCTCTCTAGCGGTTTCGTTCTTATTTAGATAGCTAAGTTTTATTAGATCTATTCTTTAAGAATAGTCTTCTCTAGATAGTAATTACTTCGCGGTTATATTCTAACCGGTTCTACTCTTTATAATCTTTTCTCTTATTTTTATAGTATAGAGTAGATTATTTAAATTTCTATAATTAGTTATCTAACTAGATAACTCCTTCTATTATAGAGGTAATATTACTATATCTAATATTCTAGTATACTATTTCTTCTTATAGATTAGACTTTAACTCTCTATAGAATAGTTCTATAAGAGTAAGTCTATTCTAACTAGTCTTATTTCTATAATATTAGAACTTATTAGCGTAGTTAATTATAAACCTAGTTTAGTAAAGGTTAAGTATCTTATATATCGCTGTCTAGATAGTATTAAAGTCTTTAAACATTTGTTATATAGAGACTTTAAATCCTTACTATAATTAAAATATTATTTATATTATAACTATACTTCTATCTATAGCTTTATTCTCGAAGAAGTTCTTAAGATATAGCTAGACTTATTTAAGAGCTAACTCTCTTAGATATATAATACTAAAGATTAGTTAAGTAGTTTAGTTATTAGAAAACTTCTTAATATTAAAATTAAAGTAGATATTTATCTAGAGTAAGAATAACTCTAGTTTCTAGCGTTTTCTATAATAGATATTAGATATTCTAATCTAAATAGTTTTAAGAGTATTAACTCTAAAAGGCTTAGATATATCTAGTATACTCTTATTATTATCGTTAACGTTAGCGTTGTTATTTACTAGAGACGCGGTAGACGTCTCTTAGACTAGTAGATTAACTTAGTTAGTACTAGAGCTAGTAATAGAAGCTATCTTTAGAGGTATTATACTAATAAACTTCTAAGTAGAGTACTTAAAATATAACGAAACTTAATCTATCTAACTAAAGGTATCGTTTTAATAGGCTAGTTACTTATAAAGAGGTTTATAGTATATAGTATTTACTTTAAGGTAAACTTATTACTTATATAAAGTAGTTAAAGCTAAAAGGTATTAATAACTAAGTAAACTAAAGTTAAGTATAAAGCTCTTATCTAATAGTAGACGTACTAGTCTTATATAGAACCTTTCTACTCTTAAGGTCGCTAGCTTACTCGTCGAGTTATCGATTCGCTTACTAGATCGCTAGGCGAACTAGCGAACTAATATAGTTATATAACTATATATAAATAAAACCTCTAGATCGCTTAGCTAGCCTAAGTATCTCTATTTACTATAAGAGTTCTTAATAGTACTTAATCTATTAGAACGCTATCTAGTCTTTACTTATTATCTAACTAAATATATAATTCGTAATAGAGAGATAGAAGTAAAGTCTATTTAGATATTTATAAGACTATAAGATTAAGTAAAGAAGAGTAATATATAGTCTATTTAGTACTCTAGAAAAGAAGTAAAGAAGATACTTTAGACTACTTTTAGTTATAATAGAAGAATAGACT
>LKTO01000815.1:0-17633 GCA_001399465.1 Hymenoscyphus scutula
TGAGGACAGGCGTCCTTATAAGGCTGCCTGTCTCGCTTTCTTGTGTATTTCTTTCTTTAGTTGTTCGTCCTTGTACAAAGTCTGCCTCTGTAGTTCAATTCACGAGTATTTGCTACACGCCCTGACATTACGAACAACTCCCATACCTGAGCGAGCGAGTGTACAAGAGGTACAAGTGATGCGAAGGATGGCCGAGGACAACGGAGCTCCCGCGAGGGCAATGGGTCTCCTACGTCGAGTGGAGGTGCTAGAGTCGAGGCTAGCATTTACAGAGTCGAGTCGCCGTCGCGATCGTTTACCAGAAGTCCCGATTTTGAAAGGGAAGCGCGGGGAAAACGGGTCGAGAGTCGACAGAGAAGGCGATAGCGTAGGCTATGCCTTGTGTTAAGAGAGAAGAGAAGGTGATGGCGTAGGCCATGCCTTGTGCGAGAGAGTGTCTAGGCCATTTGCTGTCTATTTCCCAGAGTTTGAGCAGAGACTCATAGCTGCGGACGGGATGAGGTGGCTAGACAAGGGTCGAGAGTCGACAGAGAAGGCGATAGCGTAGGCTATGCCTTGTGTTAAGAGAGAAGAGAAGGTGATGGCGTAGGCCATGCCTTGTGCGAGAGAGTGTCTAGGCCATTCGCTGTCTATTTTTCAGAGTTTGAGGAAAGTCTCATAGCTGCGGACGGAATAAGGTGGTGGCTAGGCAGAGTTAGAGGATTCTTTTGGAATCAGAGATTCAAGCGTTTGTGTCAGAGGTTCGCCGAGTTGCGATTGAGTTAAAGCGAGGGAGACGTGGAATAGCTGGTCAGTTCACGGCTTCGGCTTTGGAGAGTAGCGATATGGACTGGGAGACAGCCCTAGAGATACGTGTTGCTACGCAGAGCTAAAACGAGCAAAGTGGGTGTCGTCCGATGTGTATACGGCACAAAAAAGAGCAGGGTGTGTGTTTGCGTTGCGGTCAGTCAGGACATAAGGTCAAGGACTGCAAATACATACCAGCGAGAAGGGCCTGGAGAGGCATTAGAATACTCCTTGATGGGCCGGCAGGAATTGGATGCTTTGCACCCTGTCGGAATAAGGACTGGGCCTGGAGAGGCATTAGAATACTCCTTGATGGGCTGGCAGGAATTGGATGCTTTGCACCCTGTCGGAATAGGGACTGGGTCTCAAAAGTCTAATGGGTGTCTTGGAAGACGACGATGACCTCTGAGGGAGGTTCTTGAAGAGGGGGTGATGTCAGGGGTTACACCCTGACTATAGCTTTCACATGCGCGCATGACTTTCACATGCACGCTTGGTTGTACGCTTGGTTGTACGCTTGGTTTTCACGTGTTGCTTGGCTTGAGGACAGGCGTCCTTATAAGGCTGCCTGTCTCGCTTTCTTGTGTATTTCTTTCTTTAGTTGTTCGTCCTTGTACAAAGTCTGCCTCTGTAGTTCAATTCACGAGTATTTGCTACACGCCCTGACAACTAGCTACTCTAAGGAGAGAGATTACTACTAGCTAATAACTTTTTCCTAGTTATCTTAGACTAGGATAACTAGATACTAGGTAACCTGTCTTACTATAATTATAACAGGTCTTATCTAGATAGATAGTAGTATAGTAGCTCTTCTTATAGTATTTATAATAAATAATATTTATAACATTTTATTTTCTTATTAGTATAGAATTAGTTTTTGTAGTAGAGGTATAGTAGTTATTAAGTAGTTCTCTCTTAGAAGAGCGTTCTCTTTAGTATAATAGCGTTTCTCTTATAGGTAAGTAGCTATATTCTTATATAGTAGCTCTAGGCTAAGTATATTCTCTTTAGATAGAATATTAGTAGATAATATTCTTCTTATAGATTACTAGTATAATAAGGTTCTTCTATTTTTATAGAATATATAGTTTATTATTAATTTTTATCTAAATATTCTTATATAGTTTATTATTAATTTTTATCTAAATATTCTTATATAGTTTTACTAAAAGATTATTTCTCTTCTAGAAGTTATTATATATTCTAAGTTTATTCTCTTACTTATCTAAGTAGACTATAAAGAACTATACTAACTAGCTACTTTAATACTCTACTCTTTTCTACTTTATAAGAGTATCTATATTTTAGTTCTCTAGATTAGAGATAGTATTCTTTATAAATTCCTTAAATTCTTTCTATATTATTATATTAATCTCTTCTATAGCCTCTCTATACCTCTATATTATTTTTAGAATCCTCTTAAAAGTAGATATATAGTATATAATCTTTACTATATCTATTCTCTAGGTTATATTCTTATCCTCTCTCTATTTTAGCTCTATATTATAAAAGAACTCCTTTACTTCTTTAATTAATCTTTCTTAGTAGAGTTTTAGATCCTATATCTTTAGAATTCTAGTATTCTCTCTATACTCTAATAGTAGTTCTCTAATACTAGATACTAAACTTAGTATAATATATCTATCTTCTCTTTATTAGATCTAAGCATCTCTACTTTAAAGAAGTATCTTAAGTCTCTCTTCTCTTAACCTTAATTCTATAAATAAGTATTCCTTTACTTCTAACTTACTAATTCTACTCTAGATTACTTTAAGTTTTCTTCTAACTCTATATTCTTCTAATACTACTTATAGTTTACTATTATTCTATAGTAGTTCTATATTCCTTTATAAGTCGAGAGTTAGTTCTCTCTATTCTTTCTATATTAATTATTCTTTATATAGTTACTATAAGTCTTTCTCTCTATCTATATATATACTACTAGATATACTCTAAGTTCTAGATAGCTACTTATTTATTAGAAATTAGCTTTATAATCTTATTATTAGTCTTATTACTATTTTTACATCTTATTATCTTATACTAGACTACTTCTCTAAGGGTTCGATCGATTATAATATAAGGAACTAAATAAGTAGTAGAGTATATAGATATAATAGAACTACTAGTATTCTATTATAATATAGAATAATTAATACCTCTCTTCTACCTCTGTCTAACCTCTCTCTTAAATACCTCTTTCTATATCTCTAGTCTCTCTATATTCCTAAAAACATCTCTAGTCTCTCTACATTCCTGAAAACATCTCTAGTCTCTCTATATTCCTAAAAACATCTCTAGTATCTCTAGCTTCAACCCGGTTACAGGCTGCCGTCAGGCTGCTATCGTATACTCTATGCCTCGCGAATACCTCTCGCTTACCGAGCCTCTAGTTTACTCGACCCCCTTAATCTAAGCCTCTTATACGATTAATCTCTTACTTTAGTAATCTATTAATTAATCTCTCGCTTTAGTATATACTCTAGCTTCTAGGCTTCTATCTCTTCTTCTTTTTTCTCCTTAGCTTAGAATCCTTATATTTAATAGTTTCTACGATTCTATAACCTATACTATAGGCCTTATATATATATCGTTATATTATTCTAAGCTTATATATACTATCTAGAAAGGCTATAGATAATATCTCTGCCTGTCTATCTAGTATAATAGAAGAACTCTATAATCCTTAACTATCTAGCTATAGTACTTTTTAAAAAGGTATTAAGAAGATCTAGTAACTAGAGAGTTCTAGATATCTACTATATAACGAGACGAGTATTCCTTAAAGTAAAATATATCTATAAACTAACTACTATAACTACTACTACTACTATAGTATTATTATAATAGAAAGTGTCTTTAGAGGTTACTACTTAATATATATTCTATAGATAGAGATACTTAAATCTATAATAAGATAATAATAATTCTCTAGTAGCTTCTCTTAAGTACTAGCTAGAATCTAACTATAACGACGCCTCTAAAAGCTTAAATACCTTATAAGAGTAGGTTTAAATACTTACTTAGAACTAGTTATAAACCTAGTAATTACTAGAATAGCTTGTTAGCTAACTTTCGCCTTTAAGTAACTCTAATATTAACTCTTAAACAGCTACTCTATTACTTCTAAATATTATATAATCGATAGAATAATAAACTCTAGAATTAATAATAATAAGTCTAAGTACTAGCTATAAGTACTTAGTGAAATTACTAGACCTATAGCCTCTATCTAATAGGATAGATTCTATATTCTTAGATTAGAAGATCTAGATATAAGGGAAATTTAGAAGTAATAGAGACTAGTTCTAGAATAAGGTAGAAAGAATATTTTATATCTTTAATTATATAATAGACGATGTCTAGAGACACCTTTAGCTACTAATAGATAAGGACTTCTAGACCTACTTTATCTTAGCTAGAGAAATAATTAACTACCTCGCTTCTATTTTTATTAATCTAAACTAAGTAAGAGATATAAGATATAAGTATAATTATCTAACGATAAAGATTATATAAACCTTCTAAGAATTCTAAACCTAGTTCTTATACCTAGCTAGAGAAGTATAGATTCTCTAGAAATGTCTCTATCTAGACCTATATAATCGACTTATAACTCTACTCTAAAGAGGAATAGCTCTAATACTATATATACTAGATATCTACTAGAAACTAGTAGTTAATTACTTATTATTAGATACGAAGCTTAGACGAATTAATATAAGAGAGAAGCGCTAAAAGATATTAGAAGAGAAATCTATATAACCTACTCGCTCTTCTACTTCTATCTAGAGCTATATAACAGTCTCTACACCGCTTACTCTATATAGACTAGGCCTAGTATCTTGTATAACACCTGTCGCTTCTCTCTATAATACTAGTAAGAACTCTTATAATAGTAAAGTAAGAAGACTAGCGCCTATAGATACGAATACTAACTATTATAACTACTATAGAAAAGGATACTACGCTACCGCCTGTTCTAAGCTAAAGTGTATAGACCTTAAAGAAGTAGAAGAAGAAGGAGAATTAGAGAAAGACGCTTTAGACGAATAAGAAAAAGAGAAACTCTAGGCTAAGACTTCTATCTAGAGTATACTCTTAGTCTAGAAAAGATTAACCTAAGTTAATTAATAGATAGAAAGTACTTTATAGTTCTATATACTCTTATAAATAATAGAATTACTATTATAACCTACGCTCTTATTAATACTATATTTACTACTAATATAGTAAAAATTTTTAACCTTACCTCTTAAAAGCTTATATAAACTATTACTACTAAAGAGTTTAATAGTAAATTAAGTAAATCTATTACCTACTTTCTAACTCTTTAACTCTCTATAGATAGATACTAATAAATAGATATTCTCTTCTATATTCTTAATCTAGAAAACTATAATATTATCCTTAGACTTAAATAGATAGTATACTTTAAGATTTAGCTTAATCTAGAATAAGGAATACTAATATAGCTAGATAATAATAAACTACTAACTTTTTAGAGAGAAATCTATATATCTAGAAGCTATATATACTCTTAATAATACTAGCTAGAATACTAGCGAGATATACTAGCTAGAGAATATATAACGTTAAGATAGCTAGTAAGTCTTACTATCTTATATAATCCTTCCTTACTCTATTCGTTCGCTCTCGCTTAGAACGCTATTAGAAGAAGACGACTTAGGTTATAAGAGCTAGGAAATAGCTAAAATTAAGACTATTAGATATAATAAGTATAAATAGAATATATAAGATAAGATATATTAAATATAGTAAGAAATTAATCTATAGAAAACTATACTTTTATAGCCTATTATAAAGAAGCTAGTTTTGATTATATAGTAAGGCCTACCTTTAGTAAATATCGCTTATATTAGTATAAACAGATTCTACTTTAACTTATAACGAAAGAAGAACGAGTTCTTTATAATAAGCCTATATAAATTAGACTAAATAATCTAGAAGAAAGAGACTCTAGAAGATAATAATAAGACAACTATCTAGAATATTAAGGATAAGCTTCCTCTATAATACTACTTATATAAAGACGTATTCTTAAAGGCTATATTAGATAAGCTCTCGCTCTATCGTTTCTATAATTATTAAATTAAGCTTAAAGCTCTATATACTCTAGAGTATAGCTCGCTATATAACTAGTTAATAGATAAGCTTAAGATAATTAAGTAGTACCTAATTAAGAACCTTAACAAGAGCTTTATTAAGTTAAGCTAAGTACTCTTTACCTTCTCTACTCTCTTTATATATAAACTAAATAGTAGCCTATACTTCTATATTAACTTCTATAAGCTTAATACTCTTACTTATAAGAACTAGTACTCTTTACTCTTAATTAACGAAACTCTCGCTTATCTAGCTAGAGCTAAGGTCTTTATAAAACTCGATATCTACTAAGCTTTCTACTATATTCGAGTACACCTAGACATAGAAGACCTAACTACCTTTTATATAAGGTATAGATTATATAAGTATAAAGTACTCTCTTTTTATCTAACGAATAGCCTAGTAATATACTAGTACTATATAAATAATATACTTTTTAACTACTTAGATAGCTTTTATATAGTCTATCTAGATAATATTCTTATCTACTTAGACGATCCCTTAGAATATAATAAGTATATATATAAGGTTCTCTAGCGGCTTCGCGATACTAGCCTATAGATAGATATTAAGAAGTATAAATTTAGCGTTACTTATACTAAGTACCTTAGCTTTATAGTTAGTACTAATAGTATTAAAGTAGACCTAGATAAAGTCTCTATAATATATAAGTAGAAGAAGTCTAGTATAGTTAAAGAAGTCTAGTCTTTCCTTAGCTTTTATAACTTCTACTAGCGCTTTATTCGCGACTATAGAATTATTACTAAGCTACTTATATAATTAATAAAAGTTTTAACTCTCTTTATTTTTAATAAGCCTTACTAGTAAGCTTTTAAGAAACTAAAGTAGCGTCTTATCTCCTCTCTACTTCTCTAATATTATAATCTCGCCTTATAATATAAGCTAGAAATAGACGCTTTAGATAGAGTTATTACTAGTATACTCTCTTAATTACACTCTAATAGCGAATAGTATTCTATAGGTTACTTTTTAAAGACTATAGCCTCTATAGAATATAACTATAAGATCTATAATAAGAAGATACTAGCTATTATATACTCTTTCGACTACTAGCGCTCTAAACTCTAAAGTACGCTCTTCTAGTTTAAGGTATATACTAATTATAAAGTACTTAAGTATTTTATAATAACTAAGTAGCTTACTAGCCGCTAGGCTCGATAGACTAAACTACTCTTATAATACTTCTTTATAATTATATATTTAATAGATAAGAATAACACGTTACTAGATACTCTTATATAAAGAGAATAAGACGTTAGCCTATAGAATAAGCTTAAAGTATTTATTCGTATAAAGATACTACTTTAGCTAGAATAATTAGATCTAGTAATCCTAGAAAATAATACTCTAGACCTTACCTCTCTAGATAAGATAATATACGAGCTAAGCTAATTAATAGAGCGTATTTTAATAGCTAATCGTATAGTAGACTTACTAGTTACTCTTCGAAAGTAAGTAAAGAAGTAGCTAGGAGACTTCTAGTTAGATAATAGACTACTTCTCTACTAAAGACAATTAGTAGTTTCTATATAAGATACTCTAGTAGCTAATCTAATTCGAGAAGCTTATAATTAGATCTCCTCTATATATTCTAGTAAAGTAAAGATAATAAGAATCCTTAGCTAGAAGTACTATTAGAAAGAACTTCCTTAGAATATAGTCTAGTGTTACGAATCATGTATATACGTGACTAGTAAAGACTAGTTAGTGTTCTAACAGGTTAAGTACTATTATATACTCTTATAGTATCGAGGGATCGGTTAGACTAGCTAAGCGATCTAAGGATTTCTCTGTTCTAAAAACACGTGATTCGCTTATCGAGTTATATAACTATTAGAGCTTATAGGAGCTTTTATTAGAGCTTAGAATCTAAGGATCTAGAAGATCTAAATGTTAAACTATAAGAACGAAGGTTCTATATAAGACTAGTATATCTACTATTAGATAGAAGCTTTATACTTAACTTAATATTATATTATTATTACTACCTTAATAGCTTTATAGTTAAGTAACGAGTTTACCTCTAAGTAAACGTCTAGTTCGCGATTAAACCTCTTTATAAGTAATAAACTCTAGCGTTACTTAGTTACCTTAGTTAGTTAGTTTAAGAATCGTTATATCTAGTATATCTATAACTACTATACTTATAAGAGAGTATATATTCTAAGAGACTATACCTCTAGATTTCTATATCTACTACTAGTTCTAGACCGTCTATAGTAATATATTATAATAGACTTTAAGTTCTTTCTAAAAGACAAGTTTAGTTATAATATAGTCTATATAGTAATTAACTATTTAAGTAAGTAAAGTATCTCTATTCCTTACTATAAGATAATAATAGCTAAGGATATAGCCTAGCTTTATATATTATATATCTATCGATTGTAGAGCGCTATAGATAATTATATTAGATAGAGAATCTTAATTTATCTCTAACTTCTAGATAGAGTTCTATCGAATACTAGATATCTAGATTAAGCTTTCTACTACTTTCTATCTATAAATAGATAGATAGACGGAAATTATAAACTAGTACTTAGACTAGAGATTATATCTCTTTATTAACTACTACTAGAACAACTAGTCTAAGTTACTACTAATTATAGACTATATATAGCTAACCTTACCTTATAAGAGTATCGAAATGTCGTCTTTTAAACTTCTAAACGTCTATTCTTCTTATATCTCTTTTAACTAGAATATACTAAACTCTACTATACTAAAAGAAAAGCTAAACTAAGAAGAGATATAGTAGGTAGTTAAAAAGCTCTAAGAAGCGTAGAAGACAGCTTATACGATTATAAAGAAAGTGTAGAATAAGAAGTAAAGAGATATTAACCTCTACCGACGTGAAGTAATAGTCGGTTTCTCTTCTCTATCGCTTCGCTAGAGGTTAGCGAAAGTAAGTGTCTCCTATAAGTAAGTATCTCCTATAGCCGGGATTACTCTAGTACATGTTTCTATACTAAAAATTAGCCTATAAACGATGATTTATTATCTATATAGCTGCTCTTTAAAGTCTAGAATGTTAGTATTTACTCTTATTAAGTCTATTAAGGCTATACTATTATAAGAGAAGTCTAGAGTACTATTCGAATACTCTAGAATAATCTTACTTATATTAAAAGAGTAAGAGTTATCTAAATTAAAGATAATCTCACCTTCTTCTTCTTCTTCTACTATACTAATAAGATCTTATATTTAGTATATCTTAACTTTATTAATAGCTTATACTAATTTAGAATAAAATTTAGCTATATACTATAGTTATTTAATAAAAGTAGACTTCTTATCTAGCTCGCGGATTTAAATTAAATTATATAGACAAGAGAGAGTACTATTCTTCTTATACTATAAAAGTCTAGCCTTTCGAGATCTCTTATTTTTTCTTACCTATATACCTCGCTTAAGAAGTAACTTCTTAGCCTTGTTTATAGCTACTTAAAGCCTCTTTTCCTTCTTATATAATTAATTACTCTTTTCTTTAACCTCTTTCTTATTAATTTACTCTTATAACCTAGTAATAGTAGAGCTACTCTCTTTATATATATACTTTCTTAATCTTTTCTTTCTTCTTATATTATTAAGTATCTTTTATTAAAGAGTATAGTACTTAACTATAGTAAGATATACCTTTTAAAGAGATACTCTAACCTCTTTTATTATATACTTAAATAGATTAATAGAGAGATTAGAGAATTAAGTAGAATCTTAAGAACTAAGAGCTTATATACTAGTAGTAGTAGACTATAATTCGTCTAGCTATTAAGGTAGAAGTAGAGATAATTTTAAATCTTCTTATATATTAGTTAAAGCTCTCTTCTTCTTTCTATATAAACGTATCTGTTTCTTAACTACTTTCTAACTTAGCGAATAGTTCTCGGATTTAGTAAATATATTTTAAATTATCTATATTTTTATTATCTTTTTATATATAGAGGTAAGGTCTCGAAAGAATAAGGTAACCGAGTACTCGAAGTTAAGGCTATAAAGTATAGTAGTAATAGCTTATTTATAGTACTCTTTAAAAGAGTAAAAGACGTTAACATCTACTAGTTAAAGAATATATATATAGTATAAGAGGTAGTATTAAAGGAGTATATAATTCTTATAGTATATAAGTTATAATCGGTTATATATATATATCTTATAGCTATTAAGAAGTAGGATTCGCTATAGTTTATCTAGACTAGTACTAAGCTCTCTAATAAGATGTTTAGTATATACTATAATTATCTAATTATTAATATATCCTATAGACGAGTAATCTACTAATTTCTTTCTAGTTAACTTCTTTACTATCTAATTCTTTATAATATTCTTTTTAGATATAATTATAAAAGAAGCTACTACCGCTTATCTATCTATATAAATTATCTCTACTATAGTAACTAACTTTCTATTCTTAGAATTCGCTATATATAACTCTTTAACTTATATTAGAATAATAACGTTCTTACTACTAGTATATCTAACTCTTACGCTAGATTTATCTATATTCTATATATATTTAGCCTTATAGATCTTATATTATATAAGTATAGCTATATATTTATTAAACTATTTATAGATCTCGTCTTTAGTATAGGATTTAAGGTAGTTAAAGGTAATAGGCTTTATATTAATTATATAGAGATAAGTATACTCTTTTAACTACTTATAGAACTAGGACTTAGACGAGGCCTTTTAAGAGAGTATTTAGGCCTAGAGAATTAGCTAATTATCTAGAATAAGAATAGAAAGTATTACCTGTTTTAAGTTTATAATAGCTACTTATACTATAGAGTAAGTAGCCTCTAGACTTATCTTCTACTACTTATAATAATACTAACAAATAGCCTTCTTCTAGCTCTTATTTAACACTTTATTATTCTCTCTATAAGTATTAAATATATCTTCTACATTCTATACTCTCTCTCTTACTCTCTTTACTACCTTCTATATCGATTTATCGTTAGTATAGAATATTCGAGCTTCTATAGTTATACTTTCGCTACTATTCTACTCCTTTACCTACTTAATAGTACTATATATACGCTTCTTCTTTTCGACTTTTATAGATAGTATATATATAGAGAGTAGGCTACTATAAATAGATTCTATTTTAGTAATTTAGAATAAATAAGGTAGTAGTAGAAATAATTAAGATAGTATACATATATAAAATTAGTAGATAGCTAATCTATAATATTATAGAAGATTACTTACTTACGAGAGACACTTGCTTCCGCCGACCTCTAGCGAAGCGATAGAGAAGAGAAACCGACTATTAGACTTTAAAGTAGAAGATAAGGTCTAGGTATCTATAAAGAATTAGAAGATAGAGCGCTCTAGCTATAAATTAGACTATTAAATAGCTAGCTTATACGAAGTGATTTAAAAGGTTAGATACTTCTATAAAGTTAAGTTACTAGTATCTATAAAGGTACACTCTATATTCTCTCTAGACTATCTATAGAAAGCCTTAGATAACTCTCTACTAGAATAAGTAAACGAACTACTCTCGCTAATATAGGTTATAGATAATAAGGAGTAGAAAGTAGAAGAAGTAATTATAGTAAAGAAAGTAAGAAGTAGACTATACTATAGAGTAAAGTAAGTAGGCTATAATAAGAACCTAGAATAGTACTCTACTTATAACTTTAAATATTTACTATATAAGCTAAGAAGCTTCTATATAGTATACTCTATATAACTAGATCTCTCGCGTCGCTTAGATAATTAGATTAGAGCTTATAAGAATAGAGAGGATTTATATAAAGATTTAGAGGATAGTATAGAGGCTTCTATAAGCTTAAGAGTAAGCTTCTTCTTAAAGAGAGAGGTAATATAATAGTTCTAACTACTACTCTACTAAGATAAGACTCTAGAAGAAACTTAGCTAATTAGAGGTGTCTTACTTTAGTAATCTATCGATTAATCTCTTACTTTAGTAATCTATTAATTAATCTCCCGCTTTAGTATACGCTCTAGCTACCTTATATATTTAAGAGCCTCTAGCTTCTAGACTTCTATCTCTTCTTCTCTTTTCTTCTTAGCTTAGAATCCTTATATTTAACAGTTTCTACGATTCTATAACCTATATTATAGGTCTTATATATATATTATTATAAGATTAATCTAAGACTAAACTTAATTTAATCTATAATCTAAACTTATTATAACTTATTTTAGATATAATTTAGATTATAGATTATATTAGATATTAAATTAATATAGAATCTATTTCTAATTTAGAGTTATAATACTATTTAAAGATAGATTAATCTAAAGTTAATCTAGGTTTTTATCTAGAATTTAATATATATTAGAATAAAATTAGACTTATAATTAAATCTATATTTTAAATTATTTCTAAATAAAATAGAATATTATATTAGTCTCTCTTTCTATTTAGTTCTAAGTTTATTTAGAATTTTCTTTAAATATCTATTATATACTTAAACTTATCTATATTTAAATCTAATTCCTTTTATAGTTCTAATTTATAATTATATAATATAGTTTATTAGTATATCGCGTATATAAGTATACTATATACTTTTCTACTTCTTTACTACTTTATAGTATAATTAGTTAACTATAATATAGTTTACTACTAAGCGACGTACTTTTCTCTACTCTACTACTTATAAACTTTAAGACGCGTTTTTTTAACTATTTATTATAGAAATTTAAATCTAAGAAGCGCGAATTATTCTAGCTATTAAAGCTATTTAAACGTCTAAAAAGCTAAGTAAATACTCTCTCTATAGTAAAGATCTATAAGGTCTCTAAAGTAATACTTCGATATAGAATAGCTAGCTAAACCTATCGCTCTAAAATTAAAGCTAATTATTATAAATTAAATAACTTAGAGAAGAATACGATTATTCGATATATACTTAATCTAGATTTAAGAGGATTTATATCTTATCTAACTAGTATTAAAGATATAGTAAATCTTCTAATTAAATCTTAAGAGGTACTATATATTAGTAAGAACTAGATATATTAATTTATTTAATAATAACTAGAGTTAAAGATATATTTTAATTATATTTATAACTTTAAAAGAGCTTTATATAAAGATCTAGAGCTTATTAGCGTATAGTATCGACTAGTTAAGAATATATAGACGAAATATAGTATTATAGACTCTAATCTCTATAACTTTAATAAGATAGGCTTTATAATAGATATAATCTCTCTAGTAATAGTTATAACTTATATAGATTAATATAGTAGAGATAAGATAGTTTAGCTAGATAATCGAGAATAGACGATAGTAATTATTTATATTAATAGCGAAGGTTAGAGTGTCTCTCTATTTTTAGTAGTTTAAGAGAATAATTATCTTATAAGTTAGTATACTAAGAGTAGCCTCTTATATAACTAGGTTATTAAACCTATAAGTAATAGATAGATAAATAATAAGATAGGTCTAGAACAGTTTAAGTACTTCGACAAGTATACTTCTACTTAAGTAAAGAGTCTATATTAAATACTTATTCTTAATAGATATAAGAGTTATAAGTCGGCCGAATTCTCTCTTAGCGAATATAAGTCTTTTTAGCTCTATAGCGTTTACTTAGAGCTTTATTTACCGCGCGAAGAGTATAAACCTCTATAGATAAAAGAGTTATCTTATATACTATTTACTCTATACTCTTTACTAATATAGTAACTATTTAAAAAGCGAAGTTAGCGAGCTTCCTTAGTAATAAGCTATATAAGAGTTATAAGTCGGCCGAATTCTCTCTTAGCGAATATAAGTCTTTTTAGCTCTATAGCGTTTACTTAGAGCTTTATTTACTACGCGAAGAGTATAAACCTCTATAGATAAAAGAGTTATCTTATATACTATTTACTCTATACTCTTTACTAATATAGTAACTATTTAAAAAGCGGAGTTAGCGAGCTTCCTTAGTAATAAGCTATATAAGTTCGTATAAGAGTTAATTATAAAAGTACTTTAGTTAGATTTAAAGAGGTCTAGAATATCTAAGAGAGAGAGTTAGAACTAGATAGCTAAGAAGAAGTTAGAGTCTATAATCTTATATTAAGCTTTAAAAGAACTACTTATAGGTTAAAAGATACTAGGCTAGCTTTATAGAATCTAGTCTAATAGTTTAGAACTATTATTATTTCCTTATATACTACTATAAAGACTAGAAAGAACTTAACCTTTATAATATAGTTAATATAGGCCTTAATAAACGTCTTAATCTATCGACTATATACTCGTTTTAAAATACTATAGTATCTAATATTAAGTAGTTAGATTAGATAGAATAAATAAAAAGATAGTCTAAGAGTAATAATATTATATATCTTATAGTACTCTTAGAACTTAGCTAATTTATAACTCTTATACTTATCTAAAACTAGTATTCGATATAGACTCTTTATATAAGCTATAGTATATTTATTAAAGTACTTTAACTATTCTAGACCTATTTTATTATTTATTTAACTATTACTTATTAGTTTAATAACCTAGTTAGATAAGAGGCCGCTATTAGTCTACTAGTTAGAGAGATTATTCTTAGCTAGCTATAATATTTATAAACGTTATTACTATATAGAAAAAGTATATTACTAAACTCTCTAGAGCTATTATAAGTAAGTTAACACTCTTATTACCTATTATAAAGCTATCTTTCGCTTACTAGATAGCTAGCGTTTTAATAATAGCCTAGAAATCTAGTCTCTTAAAGTCGCTTAAAAAGTCTATACTAATAAGATAGAAGCTATTATTCGCTCTCTTTAAATCTCTAAAACTCTCGATAGTATAGAGTACTTAATTCTTTTAAGTATCTTCTAAATATAAGCTACTCTTAATAGGATCCTTAATATTCTATATTACTAGATTTATTTTCTTACTATACTCTATTGTTTCTATTTCTAATAGTTCTCTAGAATAACCTACCTTCTCTAAGCTAGAACGACTCTAATAATTTTAATAATAATATTAATAGAGAAGAGAGAGAAAGAGATAAGAAAGAAGAAGAAGATTTAGTTAGTATTTCTATACTTTCCTTCTATATATTAGTTTTAATAGAAGTGTAGTATTCTAATAACGATGAGATAATAGATAGTTCTTCTTCTTATCTTTCCGCTCGCTCTACTACTTCTCTTCGTACACCTGTTCGCGGCCTTCTACCTATACCTAGACAGGCTAATTAAGGCCTTTAAGTAGTATCTAAGGATATATCTGAAAATAATAGCTCTTCCTCTAACAACCTCTCTTCTAAGCGTCCTCGAGATACTTATAGTCGGTTTAATAAGGAATAGGCGATAGGTAATAGTATAGTTATATTATTTAAGCTTTTAAATAAATATATTATTTTTCTATAGTTAATCTCTAAGTGTCTCTCTAATTTCTCTTTCTTTATTTTCTTACTATTTATAAACCTAAGCTCTTATATTTTCTATATATCTAGCCTTTAGAATAAGCTTTTTAATATTCTTCGATTACTTTCTATACTCTATTAAGGTTTTCTATAGGCTTCTATATATCGTCTAATATTAAGTAACCTCTCTAATATATAAGATACTATCTTTCTTTTCTCTTATCTCTATAGTTAAGTATTAACTCTACTTTATAGCGCTTATCTCCCTTAATCTCTATTAGAGGTAGCTCTAGAACTATATCTAATTAGAGGTACTAAGGCTCTAATAATAAGACGTAAAATATATTATAGATTTTATATAACTCTAGAAGTATTAATTCGTACACTTATTAGTAGTCTTCTTAAACAGCCTTAATTATAAATAGTTCTAGATATCTATCTACTAGCTTTCTACTTAGCTATAACTAGTAGATATACTTACTCTAAAGTATTACTTTATCGTTTACCTTAAATTTTATATTAAGAGTTCTCTTATTATAGTATTTCTTATACGTCTTAGTTATAGCTATCTATTATAACTTTAAGGTTTCTTATTCCTTACTTAATACTTCTACTCTACTTCTTACTACTAGTACTTCTTCTTCTATAACGTTATTCTTAATATAGATTTCTACTAATAGATAAAAACTATAAGTAGTATAAAATAGAGTTATTCTAATTATAGTATAATATAAGTTATTATAGATGAATTCTATTAATATAAGTATAAGGAACTAAATAAGTAGTAGAGTATATAGACGTGATAGAACTACTAGTATTCTATTATAATATAGAATAATCGATACCTCTCTTCTACCTTTGTCTAACCTTCTAGTTATATATATCTAGACCTCTTAAATACCTCTTCCTATCTCTATATTCCTGAAAACATTCCTAGTATCTCTAGCTTCGACTCTATATTCCTGAAAACATTTCTAGTATCTCTAGCTTCGACTCTACATTTCTAAAAACATTCCTAGTATCTCTAGCTTTAACTCTATATTCCTAGTATCTCTAGCTTCGACCCGGTTACGTGTAAAGACCCCTTCGCTAAGACTACTAGTTGATCTAGCTACCTTAATCTTAGTCTCTTATAATAAGCTTTAAGGCCTAGTTATCTTAGTAGTAGTTATAATAATATTAGAGATATTATTCTAGTATCTAGTTTAAGTTTTCGATCTAGCTATCTATCTATAGATAGAATATAGTACTTAGTTATCTTTATATCTTAAGTATAAAATAAAATATACTCTAGAATTTACTTATAAATACTAATTCTCTATCTAATATAATACTCTTAGATATTCTAAAATTCTTAAATATAAAGAGTATAAATAGCTCTATAAGCTCTTCTACTATAATCTCCTTAGTTATATAGATATAGTAGGCTATCTTTATATATCTATCTACTACTACTAGAATAGAGTTATATACTTTATCTTAAAATTTTAATAGCGGTAGTTCTATAATAAAATCTATTATTATCTCTTTCTAAGGTCTTAAAGAGATAGAGAATAAACTTAATAGGCTATATAGTAGATATTACTTAATAGTTATTCTCTAGTATACTAGATATATCTTAATATAGTCTTTAATATCCTTTCTTAGTTCTTACTAGAAGTACTTATACTATATAGCTTCTACTATCTTACTAACGCTAAAATACTCTATAAACGAGTTATTATAATTTATCTCTAGTAATTCTCTTCTAATTATTATATTATATAGTAAACCTCTTATATTAATATTCTATCTAATAACTCTAGCTTTTCTTCTTAGCCTCTACTTTTTATACTTCTTATACTATATAAAGAGGTCGCTTCTTTATAACGCTATAAGAAGCTTAATAAGCGTTAAATTTATATTATTAAATACTATTTTAAGGTTACTCTATTATAGGCCTAATATCTATAATATATACTATTTATAACTAGCTATATTAGCGACAGGCTTAAGTAATAGGTCTTCTATTACTCTATTATAGTTCTAGCTAACTCTATAGATTATTAGCTCTAGCGTCTTACCGGTTAAGAGATGTCTACTCTCTCTCTTCTAGGCCTTAAATTATAGCGCTTTAGAGTCTTCTATAATTCTAAGCGCTACTATTTATAGCTCCTTAGTACTCTACTTAGTTATTCTTAATAGCTTATATAATAATAGAGACTTATTATCTCTTTTACTTCTATTATACTTATAATCTAGCCTTCTAGATAGCTTGTCTACTAGGTTTATTTTACTCTCTCTATATTCTAATATAAAATTAAATACTACTAATTCTTTAGCTTATCTAGTCTATCTTCTATTTAGTTTTCTTTTTATTAT
>LKTO01000816.1:0-17473 GCA_001399465.1 Hymenoscyphus scutula
CTATAAGAGTATAGGCTAGTATTATCTATAACTAAATATATCTTCTTTTCTCTTTCTATATTATATAGTTTCTTATACTAAGAAATTAGCTTTAGCTTAAGATATCTCTTATAAAGTTAGTAATAATCTACTCTACTCTTACCTCTATCGCCTCTCTTATATACTATCTTATATAAGAATTTATATAATTTCGCTCTTCTTCTAGATACTCTTTGTTCTCTACTAGTCTAGTAGTTCTCCTTAGCCTGTTTCTACTACTAAAACTCTTTCTCTATATAATATAGTTAAGCTATATTAGCCTTAGCTAAATAAGTCTTAGTCTTCTTAACCTTCTAGATAGTCTTAGGTTTATAGATATAGTAGAGACCTTAACGAGAACTAAGATAGATAGCGCTAAAGAACTATCTATCTAAGTATCTCTTTACTATCTCTAACTATATATTCTTATAGTAGTACTTGTTCTTCTTTTACTAGTACTAATCTCGTCTATTATTAAGTTCTATATATAAGAATATAGCGTCTATCTATATAATTTAGAAGAGGTCTATCTTAAGGAGTATCTTAGCTAACTTAACTTATTATTTTATAAGAACTAGAGTAAGTTTAAGCTTAACCTCTCCTCTTATAAGAAAGTAACCTACGTTATATAAGGCTTACTAAAAGAAGAACTTAGAGAGGTTCTTCTACTTATTTCTATTACTCTAAAGTCTAAGCTTATAAAGGTAGATAATATTAGTCTTCTAATACTTCTCTTATAATTTTATAACCTTATTAATAATCTGTTTATATAGCGTATTAGTAAGCTTAAGAGAGTAGCTAGAACAAGGCTTATTCTAGAAGTTAGAGAGTATATAGAGACGCTAACCTTATATATTTCTATTTTAAGTATATATTATATTCTTCTTCGCTCTTCTTCTAATATCTCTTACTCTAGTTTCTAAAATAGAGTAAGACTTATTATTTCTATCTGTCTATAGAAGTAACTCTTTCTTATTAGTATTCTATCTAATATAACTAATAATATAAGTATACTACTAGATAGAAACCTCGCGACGACTAGTTATCTTTATAGACTTCTTATATCTCTTTAACTTTCTATATTTTTTAGCTATTTTAGAGTTATAGTTATAGAATAATTATAAAAATAAAAGTATATATTAGAGTAGAAATCGAGTAGTTTTAGTACTAAATCTATACTAAAAAGTAGTAATAAGCTAAAGAGCGTTTACTAGATACTTATCTAAGTAGTAGATAAAGTAATAGACTAATTTAAAAGTAGAGTAAAAGAGGCTATAACTATTCTAAATAAGCTTATATCTATAGGATTTAAGATCTAGATAATTATAGAGATTAGCTTTTTATACTTCTAGAATTAGTATATATCTAGAGAGAAGAATAGATCTATTAATATATATATATATTAAGAGAACTTAGTAGAACTAAAAAGAAGAGAAAAGAAGATAATAAAATATAGATAGTAGTACTTAAACTCTATAAATATCTTTCTAATATACTATTAGAGTTATACTATATATTTATAGATAATCTCTTCTTCTTAATATAGTTTTTTAAGCTTCTATACTTATATAGATTTAGTATAACTAGTATCTATTATATAAAGTCTAGAGTACTCTCTATACTTATTAAAATAAAGTAGTTAAATAAGAAGAATATAATACTATAGAGAGAAAAAGTCTACCTTCTAACTAGATCTAATTTAGTTAACTAAATTAGATAGAAAGATAATACTTTCGTTCTAGAAATATTAATAGTATATAATAGAAAATTAGATATATTATATCTATATAAGCGTTCTAAGACTACTTCTTTAAAAGCTAAAATAGCGAGAGTTTCTTTTAGAGATATAATAGAGAAAGAAATATTTATTCCTTAGCTATTTAATAAGTATAATAATATAATAAGATTCGTTAATTAATTTAATTAATTAACTACTTTAGAAAGTAGATTATAGCTAGTATAATATAAAGAATTATAAGTAATTTAATACTAGCTTCTTCTAGTTATTCTTATTAATTCTTATAAGATAGCTTTCTACTTCTCTTATTTAAAGATATCTAATATCTCTTTCTATAACTAGAAGGATTAGTATCTTTAAATCGTTAAAGGTTTATTTAAACTTAGAAAGTATATAATACTATCTTATAAAAGAAGAGTTTTATATATAGATCTAGATAGCTCTCTAGAAGATATTAGCTAGTACTAGCTTATTAAGATATTAATATACTATAGCTAATATAGTTTATTATCGAGCGGGCTATATTACCGAGCGGGCTACTTTTCTCTACTTCTATACCTACTATCTAAGACACGCGATTTCTCTATAACAAATCATATAGATTTATACTAGCGAAGCCCGGATTATCCTAGCTATAGAAGCAGTCCGATTATCCTAAAAAATGAGCATTCGAAAAGCTACTAACCTCTACAATGTATCTAGAACAACTCTTACTTATCGAATAGCTAGCCGAACCTCTCGCGACGAAACTACCGCTAATTGTTATAAGCTGACCGAGATAGAAGAGGAAGTGATTATTCGATATATACTAGACTTAGATATACGAGGATTTGCGCCCTGGCTTACTAGTATTAAAGATATAGCGAATTATATACTTGAATCGCGAGGAGGGAGGCGTGTTAGAAAGCTCTAGGCATATCGATTTATATAATGTTAACTACGATTAAAGACGTATTTTAATCGCGTTTACGACTTTTAAAGGGCCTTATACGAAGATCCTAAGTAAATTAGTATATAGTTTCAGCTTATAGAGAATATAAGAGTAAAATATAGAATCTAGGACTACGATTTCTATAACTTTAATAAGACAGGCTTTATAATAGGCGTTATTAGCCTAGCTATAGTTGTTATATATACTAATCGACGTGGTAGAGGTAAGGTAGTTTAGCTAGGTAATCGGGAATAAGCTATAGCGATTATTTATATTAATAGTAAAGGAGGGAAAATCTCTTCGTTTTTAGTAGTCTAAGGGAAATATCACCTCTCTAGCTAGTATACTAAAGGAGGCCTCCTAGACGACTAGGTTATTAAATCTATAAGTAATAGATAGATAAATAATAAGACAGGCCTAGAATAGATATAACACTTTAATAAGTATACTACTACTTAGGTAAAGAGTCTATATCGAATACTTGTCCTCGATAGACATAAGAGTTATAAATCAGCTATATTTTAAGAGTACTATATAGCTTATAACATTATAACTCTCTGTCTACCTCCTTACTTATCTTATCTTATCTAGCCACTTAATGTAGAATACTTTAGTATTCTTAAGCGTATATATAGACGTTAAATTAAGCTCTTTATTAAGGCTTATATCAACTATATTATAAAGATCGAGTTCTTTTTAGCCTTCTATATAGCTTATAATTAGTTAATAACAACTTAAAATACTAAAGCTAGGTTTTATAGAGCTAGGTTAGTCCTTTTTAATCTACAGGTAGTTATTTCTAAGCTTAATATCAGGTTATAGACTCTAACACCTTCTGTAGACCTCTCTATAAATACTAACCTATAGGTCTCTTAGACTCCTTATAACTTAACCGAAGCTCTCTTACAAACTACACTAGTTAAAAATCGTATTACACTCTATCAAGGAAGCTTGCTAACACTGATTTTTAAGACAGTAGCTGTATTAGCTAAAGGCACAGAGATATTAGCTCATGAGGTGACTTTACTATTAGCTGAAGTCCGGACCCTTCGCCAGGCAAATGAAGCCCTTAGTAAACGTCGGAGGGCTAAAAAGACTCGGATCCGTCAAGGGGGTGCACTTATTATAGAGGATGCGCAGGATGTATTAGCTCAAAAGGAGGCAGAGGAGCAGGCTCGACGCGATAAGCGCGTTGAAGGGAGTGGGCAAAAGGAGGGGCAGCCCTCTGGGCGACGATGTGGCACTTGTGGAAAGACTGGTCATAATATGCGAACTTGTCAAGAGTCTGTAGAACTAAATAACTCGTCAGATTCTGAGTAGTTTAGTTAATTGAATGTGTTGTAGTTGAGTAATTGTATGTTGAAGAGGTTTGATAGAGGAAAGTGGCCCGCTCGGTGATATAGCCCGCTCGGTGATAAACTACGTTATACTAATTATAATAGTTTATAGTAACGAGATTAGCTTATAAAAAGAGTTATATTAAGCTTAATTACTAATAACAATTAGAGATTAAGTATATAGCGTAATACTAGCTTTAGCTATAATAAGTACTATGTTTAGTTATATAAAAAGAGATCTTATTTCTATAGTTTTTATAAAATATAGTTGTTTTTTACTCTAAAGTTATAAAACGAGCAGGTCCTACTAGCCTGCTTAGTATACTTGGTATTTAAGCTTAGGCTACTACGTTCCTGGCCGTAGCTAAGGGGATAATCTAAAGTAGTATCCTTTTTTTTCACACAAGCTACAACGTAGCCTTAAAACGCCTTACGAGCCTGCATGCACGGGCCCGTTCCCACAGGGCATCACTGAGTAAAGGGTAAGAATTATACCTGGGTACAACAGAGATGAATTAAATATAATAGAAAGTTGATATTAATACGAAATCTTCAATCTAGAGTTAGAATATATTTTTTGTATAATTTTCTAGCAACTGTAGATTGCTAGAATCCAGCGTCTACAAGGTATAAAATGACTGCCTGTGGGAACGGACCCGTGCCTCTAGGCTCGTTAGGTGGTTGTTCTGAATCGTACTAACGTCGCGATAGAGGGATATCTGCACTATGTGGAGCAGGAGAGTCTCAAACTTAAATGATTACATAGCTATCTAATTAAATGACCAAGCTCTTTTTTTCTTAGCGTCGTATTCGGAGGATATTGACACTATTTCTCGGCGATAAACATTCTTGTGTAAGCACGTTTCTCGACTCATCCGAAAAGAGAGTAGAGTTCCTCAACATAGATCGACGGCTTTCTATCTGTGGCAGGAGGAGGGTCGGGAACTGCCCAGCTTGCCGATAAGATTAGGGCAACCTCCCGGCGCAACAGTAATCCTACTTCCTCCGACTACCAACATAGCTTTGTAAAAATATTAGAAAAGTGGCTTGCCTTCTGCTGCGTCCCTGAAAGGTTAAGGTGGAGTGCTAAGTGGTGGACAAGACATAGCAATCGACAGGTCGTCGTGATTAACTCAACGGAACCAGGAAGCGTAAGCGGAACACGAGGACTCCGACCTTGCGGAAACGAAAAGTGTTCTTGTGAACGAATTTTGCTGTGGTTTCAGTAGAAGGAAATTAGAGGGTTCAATGCGAATAAGTTTTAAAACAGCATAGATTATTTACTGTCCTTCCCCCCTCGTTTCTTCTTTTCAAAAAGGATTGAACGTCAACTACGCTGTCCCCCAGGGATGTACCACTACCGGAGTTACCGGTTTACCATCTCTATACAAGTCTAATCCCTCCTCAATAGCATGAAGATTGAAGCCTTCGATTGCTTTGTACTTCCCAATGACCAAATCTCCATTTGCAACCCAGCTTGGCAAGCTATCCCAAAAGGCTTTAGTATGTGGCTGCATGAATGAAGAAATGCCAAGCATCATTGTTGCTTTAACATTGAGCTTCCTCTCGGCAATAGTTTTCTTTGCCTCATCAACAACGTGAAGTCCAAGTAAGATGCCAGGCTTGTCTGGGGAGAATAGGGAAAGAGCCATATCATGTTCCCAAGACACGCAGTCATATATCTTGCTCAAGCCTTCAGATCTAACGATGTCTTTGATCTGTGCTTGGATTTCAGGTGAGGTCTGATGACGATCGATGACATGTGTCGCACCGAGCTCTTTGAGTGCAGACTTGTTAGACGCAGACGCAATGGTCAGGATCTTCCCAAGTCCAATGAGTTTGCCGAACTGTAGAGCAATCTTGCCAACATTTGAACCACCACCAATAACAAGGATGGTCTCGCTTTTTGGATCCCATTCCGCTTCTTCCTTAGAGCCTGGTATCGGAAACCCAAATCCTTTCTCGTTAAAAAGTGCCACGAATGAAGTGGTTGCATTCACAGGAATCGAAGCCATCTGGTCGAAATCATATCCAGGAGGGATCTTGGCACTGCACTCGGCGTCAAGAAGAGCATATTGCTGCAGTCCACTCTCATCTGGAACTGGACTGATTGGAGACCCAAGTCCAAAGACCTCATCGCCTAGAATGAAATTCTCGACAGCGGAGCCGACTGAAACAACTGTGCCAGCGATGTTGGTGCCGAGAATGTAGGGAAGCTTATCACCGAAAAATAGACCTTTGTCGCGTCCATAAGTGTCATGAGGGAGGACTGCAACGTATAAGCTGGTAAATCAGGGGTGAAGAGGGGAGAGTACATACGCATGGTCGACTGAACTCTGATCAGTATGTGGTGCGATTTTGGAATGGGAACATCGCGAGTGCCCACAACGAGTGGTTTCCCGATTTCCTGGACGAATACTGCTGTTTGTGATTTTGGGAGTGACATTGTGTTGATCGAGCTGGGATAATATGCTTTGACCCTGAGTATGACTTTGAATTAAATCTTCAAAAGGGTTCTTATAGGGATGGAACTAGTTAAAGAGAAAGGCCTCGAAAGGTAGGGGCTGATTAGTGATAAAAGATGTGGAATGGAATGGAATAAATGAGTTGATTTCTCATCTATCGTATGATGAGCATTCATTTTCTTCAAGCTCGTCACTTCTACTCGCAAACTGATCCTGGATGAGCTAGCCTCAGAAACGGTGGGGTGGGGATTAAGGTTGTTAAATTCATGTCAATGTTTACCGCGGCTAGTACGATTGATATTCTAAAATTTAAGTTATCCTCAAGATAAATCAATAAAAAGAAAGTCTAGAATACTCTTTAATGTAAGAGGAATATAGAGGAAAAGAGTTTAATATATTTTTCTAATTATTATAATATAGTTTATTAGCGAGTCGATTATATTACTAAGTCGATCACTAAAAATATATATAAAAAACGTCTATATAACTCTAGTAAAAATCTATAATTCTTAATAATAATTAATAAAATTAAAAACTTTACTTTATTATATTATATATAAGTAATAGTAGAAATCTTAGATACTAACTAATTATAACTACTAAGTTATTAAAGAATTTTTTTTTATTAATAAATATAGAGGTAATTTTAAGCGAATCGTTAGTTATAACTATTAAGCGTTCTAAAATTTTAAAATTACTTATTTATATAGTAATAAAGTAAATTTTTTAATTTTATTAATTTTAATTAAAAATTATAGATTTTTACTAGAGTTATATAGAGGTTTTTTATATATATTTTTAGTAATTAACTTAGTAATATAATCGACTTACTAATAAACTATATTAAGTCTATTCTTAAGGTTTTAGCTAAGTTCCGGACGTTAGAAATCGGAGCCGGATTAATTATAATCCGCTTTGACTAATTAAAAGTCCCAACCCTCCCTGAGGGTTGTTAATGGTGGGGTGGAGTAGGTGGGGTGGATAGAACCGACAATTGAACGATTAGTAACCTAGGAGCTTGACGATTACTCATCCCTTTGTTCCGCTATGACGTTTTCCACGCTAGCAGGGAAGGCTAAACGAGAGGCTGTTATTCGCCAAATGATGAGGCTCTCTAGACATCCGCCTAGAGAACCAATTAAAATCCCTTCATTCTGTCCCTGCTAGCGTGTGAAATGTCTCAGCGGAACGAGTGGTAAATCAAAGGAATGTGCCGGCCCCACCATTTTAGCGGAATTCCGCCATAAGGCACGAAAACTTTCTCGCTCATGACAACGGATTGATAAATATTTTCGATCATGAGAGCTTACCTGATTATTAATACAAGCGGAATACAAGCGGAATACAAGCGGAATTTTGCTTTGGTTTGAGGTTTTGTTTGAAAATAGCGTAACTTATGACTTCTCTAGGGACAAATTGTGAGTTTCGGCCGTTAGGTGTTTAAATGATTAGTATGAGGCGGGAGAGAGAAAGTGGATGAGGGAAGAATATATATAAGAAGTTCGATTTTAAGCTCTTAAATCTTATATGCAGTTTCTCAACCTTCAGTTTCCTAACTAAATACAACAGCAAAAATGGCCTTCACCGAGTTCGTCATCCCAACGTTGAAGACAGATCCCGCAACGGAAGCGACATTTACCACCGAAATCGCACCCTTTCTTATTAATATCCTTGATACACATGCCACTCCCCCTAAGTTTAAATATTTCGGAAAGATTCTTGTTGAGAATGGCAATGATGTGTCGGGAGAGTTCAGGCTTTGCATGGGGCTTGGTTCGTCGTTTCCTCTTCTTTCTCCCTTCCTCTCTCCCTTTCCTCTTGCTGTCTTTGCCTCCGTTCCCGTCCTACTACTATCTCTTTCCCCGCTGCTAGCGCTCGCACAAATTCCAACATAGTCTGATGCTGATGCTTTAACAGAGTGGGAAGACTCCTCCCATTTCAACACCTTCATCGCATCAAAAAATTTCGAGTCCTTCAAATCCATCGTGAAGCCTCACTCTGTCGCACCGCCAGTCCCACAACTATATAATACTGATTTCGCGCCGATTCAAGTGTTTGAGAGTGCGTTAACGGAGGTGTGGCAGGTGACGATTAGAGGGGAGGATGGGAAAGCAGTAGAGGCGAGGGGGGCGTGGGAGAAATTTGTTAGTGCGGTTGCAGAAGCGGGTGGTGTACATGGGAGTGGGAGTAGTATTCAAGGGACGAGTGTAAATCTAGAGGAGAAGCGGTGGGTTGGTGTGTTGGGGTGGGAGAGTAGTGAGGTGAGCTTGAAATATCTTTTGGTTTTGTTGGTAGGTTGAACATAGTTGGCTGACTTTGAGATTTTAGATCAGAGAGAAAGTACTTCGGAGTGCAGCTGTAAAGGAAGCGAAGAGGAATTTTGATGTATTGGTATGGAATACGTTCGTTACTACATTTGCGAAGTAAATTTAGGCAGGCTGAGAAGAAATACGGAATACTCTGCACTTAGAAATTCAAATGCATTACTCAATACGCAGCCGAGGTAAACAGACAGACCATGAGAAAATGGGCATCTAATCAAGTGGTATCATAGACACACAAACGTCTGTTAGGAAAGGTTGAAAAATCCAAGGGTATCTCCACAAAGCCACGGAAACATTTCTTTCCATCTCAATAATTTCCTATGCTAGTCTTACACCATTTCCCATTCTCTTAGATGGGATTTTGGATCTCTTTCTTTCTAGCGAGAATCGTTAATCCCGTCAATCTAATGTACGGAAGTTTCGCGCGCTACAGCAGCCACGATGCTTATGAAGGTCTCGGACCAACATATATGCAACCGCAGCTCAGATAAGAACTTTTAAACGTGTCAGGGATACTAAGAGATCACTAGTAAAGCTGTGGCAGAGGACTCGTACCAATGTCTAAACGGAGGCTTCTTATAAATCAAACGAAAGGATGAACACGACAAGTTTGAGAATGCCGTTGTTGCTTCGTGCTACGCTTTTGGGCGAAGTCTTACGGTATGACAAAGTTACATTTCAACTAGGGGCAAAGCACTACAAAAAGCGATGCATAAGAAAGAAGTTTGAGAGAACTCACCTTGATTGAATTCATTTCAAGATGCACTTGAGGCATACAATAGTAGTCCACTTCTTTGGTGCAAGTAGGTTTGGCTATAAGAGCTCTCTTGTCCATATACATGGTACGAATACAGGTAAGAACGGAGCATTTAAGCAAACGAATTACCTAGACAAGTACTCGAGCCTTAGATTCAGTACTTCTTGAAAGCATTTAAAGTGACTTATAGTCTTACGGTGCCTCAATTCATGGAAGACGTAAACTCTGCCTACGGCCACAAATTGATTACCAACCCTTGTGCTCGTTGGCTACCTTCTAAAGTCATTTTTTGCCTCATCCTGCAATCTCTCCTGATATGAAGCCAATCGAGAAGTGTTAGCGTCATATCAAACAAGCTATTCATAGGCGTCAAATACAGCTGACGAATGAGGCTCAAACGGTAGCGGCAATGACAGAGGAGTGGGAGAAGATACAGTACCGCAACTTTGTATTCATACTTTAATTAGATCCAGGGGCAATACTTAACCGCTGTAACTCCGGAGGTGCTATTGAAATAGCGGTGTGCTAAGCGGGGTGTCCGGAATAGTGGAATGAGACGTTAGCTGAAATGTAGATAAATTATTTAAGGTTTTTTACAAGCACATGTCTCAATCACCCTCTCCCCACCCCTGGCCACCCCACAGGCGGCACAACGAGGGGGGCCGACTCACCAGAGTCAGGTCAGGGATTGCTGACGTGCTGAACCCATAACCTCCTGCGTCATCACCACCTTTTTTCCCGCCTATTTCGGCTTCGCTTGATATTTCTCATCATCGGCGAATCTACGGCCTTGATTCTTGATGTTGCTTTTACCAGATTGAAATTTGTTGTGTGGATTTATTGCGTGTTTCTTTCCTCCGCTTGGCTTTTTCACCGACGTCAAGGTTTGGCTGCTGAATAATGAATCAGCGAAAACAGTTGCAGCAGAGCCACTGATTTCACTTTGGGTACGGAATATGCTATCTTAGTTGCGGAAAGAAGTTGCCAGAAGGTAGGTAAGGGTAAGTATATAACGCTTCTTTCCTCTACAGGTAAAGCATTTTTTTCTGTCTCAGTTTCTCAATTGTAACTATCACCTCATCCAACCACTAATTACCCCCTCCTTACCCCTACACACACACCAGTGTAGTGAATAGTGCAGTTTCCGTAGTTTTAGCCCAGTTTTAAAAATCGAAAACTAACTGCGGTTTAGCCCGGATTAGTAGAACTAAGAGACAAATCAATAAAACTAACCACGTAAACTAAGCTAGTTTTTGAACTGTGCGTAAACTGTACTACTATATTTAATCTAAAACTAGCTCTCCTACAATTAAAGCATCAACCTCGTCTGCCAACCTCTTGTCGTCTTCCTTATTTAGAGCCTTAGTCTCCTTATCAACAAGTATAACCGCATCTTCCATATCTAATAATCCAAACCAAGACTTCAGGCACATAAGAGAGTCAATCGAGGGCATGCCGAGCCGATTGCGACGATCAGTTATCGTGATTTTTGCACCAGAGAAGAGACGTTCCGGCCCTGCCGACATAGCCGGTATTGAGAGTATATCGAGTGCCATTCGAGAGAGATTGGGTATTGCTTTCGTTGAGTAGGCTCAAGCCACCATTCGATAGGATTAATGTATGTTGGTACGGCAGGAGAGGTGCAATAATGCTCGTATTCGGCGGCGGAGGATAAAGTGTCAATCTCGTCAAAGGTAGTTCGAATAAACAAGGAGTATAGATTATCGTCGTCGTTCGGCGTAGTGGCGGTGGTAGAGCGAGAGCGATCTTGCGAGGTTGTAGGACGATATTCCTCCCAGAGATTAAGTACCAATCCTCTAGCAGGATCTCAAAGAGCTTTTTCCCAGTGCTTATCGACGTACTGCCACTTAGGGCAAGGGTTCAGTACAAGTGCCGCAGCATATGCTGGCGAATCGTCAGATAATCGATAATATTTATCGAGCTTTTCCCAGCCGGAATTGAACATCTGAGAGAGTATAGGATCGTCCTTGAATCGAATCTTACCGCGCTCAAAAGCTAAGAGTCAAAAGTCAAAAGCAAGAAGTGCTTCCGAGAGTGTTGAATAGTCAGATTCAAGAGCTTTAGTAGTATGTTTGAATTGCTTCAAGAATTCGTAGATAACACGTGTAATACGCCAGTCATCCTCAGAGAGTATATTCTCTTTATTATACTTAAAATCTTCCTGTGACGATTCTCAAACTAACTAACTAAGGTAACTGAGTATCGCTGGGGTTTGTGGCTTGCAAAGAGGTTCAATCGCGGACTGGGTGTTTACTCGGAGGTAAACTCGTCACTTAACTACAAAGCTGTCAAGGTAGTGATAACAATGTAATATTGAGTTGAGCACGAAGCTCCTATCTAATGGCAGACGTGCCAGTCTTATATAGAACCTTCCGGCTTGCCTTGATCAATGACGATCACGTGATTTATCTTAGATGAAATCCCTGGATCGCTTAGCTAGACTAAACGATTCTCTAATACTATAAGAGTATATGATAGTGCTTAACCTGTCAGGACGCCGCCTGGTCTTCACTTGTCACGTGTATACGTGATTCGTAATACTTTCTTCTTTTTAGATAGAAAGTACTTAAAATAAAGAAGTATATCATCCTTATAAATAAGCGTACTATCTAGTATATTATACTAAGAATTCTATCGCGTACTATTATCTCTCTTAAGCCTTAATTCTATAATTTTTTTATATACTATAAGCTATAGAATACTTCTTTATATATAGACGACAATATTATAAAGCTTACTAAGAGGCTCGATCTTATACTAATTTTTTATATACTCGAGGGTTACTTTAAATACCGAAGGTCACTTAATATTATCTTAAGATATAGACTACTAAAAAAGATACTCTTAGATAGAGATAAGCTCTTTATCTCGAAGTTCTAGATAGCTCTTATAAAGAGATTAGATATAAAAAGAAAGCTATTAATAGCTTTCTATCTCTAGACTAATAGAGAGAACGAATATATAAACTAAGTAGTTAAAATATACCTTTATTACTATATAAACTACTAATAGAATAATTAGATAGAACTACTATCTATAGTCTAGTTCTTCTATAATAGTTTAATAATAGAAATAATACTAGTTATACTATTCTATACTAACTTTAAATATAAATTAATAGTATATTAGAAGTTTTTAACTTTAATAGTTAATAACTAACTAGTCTAGTTATTAGACTTAGTAATTATAAAGCTATATAAAGAACTAGTAGAAGACTTATAGTTTATAGCTAAATATAATATATACTACTATAATAAAAAAAATAGTTAGAAGCTAATATTAAAAGAGAGAGATAAATTCTATCTATAGTAAAAAAACTTCGATATAAAGAGACTAAGTAATAAACTAGACTATAAATATATTAGACTATATATATAACAGACGTGCTTCTAGACAGTCGAGAACAAACAACACTCTATTCTTAGAATAATAGATGAGGAAGAAAGTTAGATATAGAAGGTGATGCTACATTTATCTAGAACCTGAAACACCTACGCTACTACGTGATATCACAGAATGTAGCTGATATATAACACAGCTAGTAGATCCGTCACAATATAGAATTAAATATATTAAGAAACCTTTAAATTATAAACTAGCTCTACTAAAAATAATAAGCTTCTTTCTAGTATTTTATATATCTCTACTTAAACTAGTACTACTAGAAGCGCTACTAGCTCTATATATAGAGATTAAACTAGTTAATCTAAATACTAAATATAAGGTTAAAAAGATTCTTAACTATAAATATATTAGAGGTAGAATTAAGTATCTAATTTAATAGTTAGATTACTTATACTTAGAAAATATCTAGAAACCTAAGTTAGCTCTAAACTATCTCTAGTTTCTTATAGTCTTCTACTACTAAAATCTAGAGTTTCCTATATTAAGTAGTTAGAAGAGAAGACTTTATAGAAACCTAGGTTAAGGCCTAGACTATAGAAAGAGTTAGAAGAAGTAGAGGTAGAGAGCGCGGCTAGATAGACTACTTTCTTCTTCTTCTTTTTCTTCTACTATCTTTTCTCTTACTCTCTCTCTTTATACTCTCTTTCTTTAGTAGTATCTAGCTCTTAAAGAGTTTTAAAACCTTAAGTTATTATATTATTATAATAATACTAAAGGAAATTCTTTTATTTATAAAGGTAAAGGATTTTTACTATTATCTCTTCTTCTTTCTTCTTAAGCTTTTCTTCTTACTAGACTAGAGCCTTATAGCTATTAAGAAACTTAGACTTACTATTATACTTTAACTATCTAATATAAATATATTTAGAGTAATAGATATAATAAGTACTTATAATATAGCTATAACTATAGGTTTAGTAATAGAAATACTTTATAGTAGTAGAGAAACTATAGTTAATAATATTAGAAAGAAGAATCTATTAATTATAGATTTTCTTAGAGAATATATTAAAATAAAGAGAAGGTAAGTAGCTTTTAAGTAATATTTCTTAGATTATACTTATATATAGAGATATACTAAGCTAAGACGAGAATAGTATTATAACTTATATAAATATATAATAAGTAAAGACTAGATAATACTCTAATAGATTAAGTACTATTATATACTCTTATAGTATTTAGAAATTAGTTAGACTAGCTAAGCGATCTAAGGATTTTATCTAAGTATTTATATAACTATTATTAATTATTAATAATTAACTAAGTATTACTAAGATAGATTAGAGTAATTAGAGTAATTAGAGTAATTAAATAAAGAATAAAGGTTCTATATAAGACTAGTATATCTACTATTAGATAGAAGCTTTATATTTAACTTAATATTATATTATATTTAATATCTTTAACTATTCTATTCTTTAGTAATAAGTCTATCTCTAAGTAAATAATCTAGTATATTTAAACCTCTTACTATATACTAACTCTATAAGACTTAGTTATATTTATTAGTTAGTTTAAGAATCGTTATACTTAGAATCTTTATATAAGACTCTTTAGAAGTTATAAACGCGATTAAAATATATCTTTAAGACTAGTTATTATTATATAAATTAATATATCTAGAGCTTATAAATATATTTTTTCTCTCGCGATTTAAGAATAAAATTAGCTATATCTTCTATACTAGTAAGCTAGAGTATAAATTCTCTAGAATCTATATTAAGTATATACTAAATAATTACTTTCTTCTCTAACTTAGTTAACTTATAATAATTAGCTTTAGAATTAGAGTAGTAGATTTAGCTAGCTATTCTATTAAAAAGAGTTATATATAGTACTTTATAGATCTTTACTATAGAGCGTTTACTTAGTTTTTTAGACGTTTAAATAGTCTCGATAGCTAGAATAATTTAATCTTCTTTAGTTTAAATTTCTATAATAAATAGTTAAGAAAACGTAGATTAAAATTTTAGAAGTTTATATAAAGAAAAATTAATCGACTTAGTAATATAATCGACTCGCTAATAAACTATATTATATATTTTTATAGATATAATATTAAATTTCTTTTTTCTAGATAGTTTAATTTAAACTTATTTATTAAGAGAGTAAATTAGAAATATTAGAATATACTACTTAGACAAGTATTTAGTAAGAGCTCTTAGCTAATTTTTAGCTCGTTTTTCGCTTATACTTAATACCTCTCTTTTTACTACTATTATGTAACGATTCTCGTACTAACTAACTAAGGTAACTGAGTATCGCTGGGTTTTGTTCTTGTAAAGAGGCATAATTAAGGTCTAGGTGTTTACTCGAAGGTAAACTCGTTACGAAACTATAAAGCTATTAAGGTAGTAATAACAATATAATATTAAGTTAAGCACAAAGCTTCTATCTAATAGCAGACGTGCTAGTCTTATATAGAACCTTCCTGCTTACGGATCTAGACTAGATCCTAGGACCCCTTTAGATCCCTAGAGGATCCTTAGAGATCTATCACGTAATTACAATTACATAAAATCCTTAGATCACTTAGCTAACCTAAGCGACCGGTCTAATGCTATAAGAGTATATGATAGTGCTTAACCTGTCAGGGCGTCGCCTAGTCTTCACTAGTTACGTGTATATATGATTCGTAATACTATCCCCTTCTTAGCCTAGCGTGTCCCTACACTTAAGTACATCCTAGGAAATGTCGTTAGAAGGCTAGCAGCCCTCTCCTGTTATAATGTTTTTAACAACACTATAAGCAGATACTTATAAAAAGAAGAAAGAAAGGTTTTATCTTACTAATAATATTAAAAACACCTAAAACAAAGTTATAGCCTGTTCCTAATACTCCTTGTAAGGCCGGCAGTATCTTATAGACGAATCCTAATCTAGCTGTTATACTAAATGCGTTTGTATAAAGTCGAAATGTGATAGAGGTAGTAATTCCTAGGGCAAGAGCGTCCCTACCGAAAAGGAGTGGGAGTCTCTAGATGCTTAGGAGGAGCGTCTGTGAGATGAAGAGGAGGCTGCCATGGCTAAGATCCTTCGGTTGCGAAAGCAGTAGAAGTTCATCTAGAAGCGTCGTAAGGAAATAGCTTGTTAAGGACTTAAATTTATTAACGAACTCGATGCCGCAGAGGAATTGGAAAAGAATCAATAGAAGGAATAGGAAGACAGGGAAAAGTAAGAGGCAGAGAGCGCCTGGCTAGCCGCCCTCCACACCCCTACTGCGTCCGACCCGATTCCCGACCTGGGTCTTGACCCTGGTTTCTTCGAGGCTTTTCCTACTAACCACGTGCTATAGGCAGACTTGGGTTTTAAGAATAGAACTCCTTAAGTTCTGCCGAGTACTGGCTAATATTCCCTTTTAGCTCCTAAGTGTTCTCTAAATATAGGTAATCCAACTATTTAATTAAATATTTGATCTTGCCTCTAATAAGTCTATAGTTAAGAATCTTTTCGACCTTATACTTAGTATTTAGGTTAACTAGCTAGATCTCTATAAGTAGAGCTAGTAGTACTCCTAGTAGTACTAGTTTAAGAAGCGAAATATAGAATACTAGGAAGATGTTTATTATTTTTAGTAGAGCTAGTTTATAATTCAAGAGTCCTTTTACTTACTTGATTTTAAATAGTCTAATATATATATAGTCTAATTTCCTACTTAGTCTCTTTATATTAATGTTTTTTTACTATAAGTAGACTTTATCTCTCTCTTTTAGTATTAGCTTCTAACTACATCGTTTATTATAGTAGTATATGTTATACTCTACTATAAACTATAGGTCCTCTATAAGTTCCTTATATAGGCCTTTAATCTTTAAGGCTAATACTTAAGCTAACTAATTATTACTTGTTGTTTTTATTAGTCTATTATATACTAGTAATTTATATCTAAAGTTAGTATAGAATAATAATATAAGTGTTATTTCTATAGTTAAGCTATTATATATAAACTAAGCTAAAGGTAACAGTTCTACCTAGTTGTTCTACTAGTAGTTTATATAGTAACAGAGGTATATTTTAACTACTTGATTTATATATTTATTTCCTCTATTTATCTAGAGGTAGAAAGCTATTAAAAGCTTCCTTTTTACATCTAATTACTCTATAAGAGTAGTCTAGAACTTTAAGGTAAAGAGCTTATCTCTATCTAAGAGTATCTCTATTAATATTCTATATCTTAAGATTATATCTCTTAAGTATATAAATACTAGATGTTCTACTATACTAGACTCTATATATAGTATTAGTATTATATATTTAGTAAGTCTTTCTATAATAACTAGGATTAAGTTATATTTAACTTCTGTTATTAGGTCTCTAGATTTTAGTAGTTTAATAATAAAATCCTATAAGACTAATTTCTAAGGTGTCTATAGAATAGAAGTAGTACCTATCTATCTATATAGTAGCTAGCGTAAAGCCTTATTCTAGATATAGGTATTATACTCCTTTATTACGTCCTTAACAATCGCTAGTA
>LKTO01000817.1:0-17410 GCA_001399465.1 Hymenoscyphus scutula
TGAATAGGAGTAGTCCTTACTCCTATATACCCCTCCGCAAAAAAATCTACCGGGTTTTAGGTCGATTTCCGTTCCAGTATTGCCGCCACGGCCCTTTGAGTTTTGAATCGATCCTAATGTCAGGGCTTGTAGCAAATGCTTTGAATTGAACTACAGAGGCTGTCTATGTACAAGAAGGATCGATTGTCCTTTCCAATATCGAGTCCTTGCTAGCTTATATACCCAGTCTACAGATTCTAGAGGGTTCTGCCAAGAGTACTCTCGAAGGTTCTGTCGCGTCTATGCGTTGACAAGCGAGGTCACGTGAATGCGTCGCTGGACTACTCCAAGACTAACTCCACGGGTGCAACCCTTAACACTATCCCTCGCTTAGCTCTTAGCTAAGTGTATACGCTAGACCTACCTTATATATTTAAGAGCCTCTAGCTTCTAGACTTTTATCCCTTCTTCTCTTTTCTCTTTAGCTTAGAATCCTTATATTTAATAGTTTCTACGATTCTATAACCTATACTATAGGCCTTACATACGTGTCGTTATAATTAAAGTGTTACTTTAGAGACCTTATAGATCTTTACTATAGAGTGTTTACTTAGCTTTTTAGACGTTTAAATAGCCTTAATAGCTAGAATAATTCACGCTTCTTAGGTTTAAATTTCTATAATAAATAGTTAAAAAAACACGTCTTAAAGTTTATAAGAAGTAGAGTAGAGAAAAGAGTATCGCTTAATAATATACGTCGCTCGATAGTAAACTATATTATAGATAAATAATAGAATATAAGCTATATACTAATATTATTAAATTTATTAAATTTATATTTTTAGTAGCCTTAGAATTAAGTATAATATCTATAAATCTATTATTATTCTCGAGATATATTAATATTAAAAGAGAAGAAGTTTCTCTAGAAAGTATTAAATAATAATACTTTTTATATTTAAAGTAGATTCTCTTAAATTAGAAATTTAAATACTTAAATACTTAAAGACTTCTTTTCTCTTTTCTAAAAAGAATAAACTTTATACTCTTAGTAAATATTTTCTTTATCTACTTTAATATTCTTTTAAAAAGTAGTACTCTAAAGAGAATAAAATAAGTATAAAAGAAGTATATATCTTCTCTTTCTAATATATAGCTACTCTATAAACTTATATAGTCTCTCTAGATTATATTAATATAAAGACACTTACTCTAAATATATTATATTAAATAATAATAATAATATCTAGAGATTTATATCTAAAAAATAGTAATAAAAAAATAATATATAGAATCGAAAGAATAAGCTAGAAATTAGTAAAGTACTATTATTTAATACTTACTTAAGTATCTCTTTTATTTAAAAATATTTACACTTTTAAAGAACTAGAATATATATCTAGCTAACTTTATCTACTACTTAAGTATAAAAGTAAACTACTTAAGTATTTTTCTACTTCTTTATAAATAACCTACTAATTAAATCTAAAATCTATATTAACTACTACTATAAAATAATCCTAGAATTCAATTTTAAACAAAAAAATCTAACATAGTAATCATAAATTCCAAAATCCCGCAAAACCCTAAGCGAGAAAACCTAAGCGAGAAGAAAAACAAACACATCTAACATCTCCTCTAAATCAACCTTAAAACTCCAATTACATATATCCATCTCCCTCCATCCCACGACTTCGAAACTTGCAAGTAATACCTTAAAATTAAAGGAAATGAGAGAGATTTAAAACCCCTGGACTCTGTGTTGCCATTCTAGATCCTATCGTGGACATGGGAGTTGAGATAAGAATTAACATGATGTGAAAATTTCCCTAGCTGTGTATGTTGATAAACTTCCTGCGAGTTTCGGAAGTTTGTCTGATCGGTGGAATGACTGTTGATGATTAGTTTGAGGTGCTGGGGTTTGTAGGGGATGAGTGACTAACTATTTACTGTTTATTGGTCCTCCATCGAATTCTCTCTGCTTTTTTTCTCCATCCAGTCCTTGATTAAATCTGCAATCACCAATTTATTATAATCAAGTGCAGACCGGATGGCACGCTCGTAAGAATCTGCTCCAGCATTGAGAAGTAACTGGACGGTATCCATTCTTCCATGAAGAGCCGCTATTCCCAGAGCATCGGATGCGGTGTCATCTAATGTATCCTCAGCGTTCACGTCAGCTCCATAATCAAGTAGCATGCGTGTAATTTCTAGGTATCCTGTCCGGGCTGCAAGCATAAGAGCAGTACCACTTCCAGCAAATTCCGAGCCTTTGGCGTTGGCATCTGCCCCATTTTCGAGAAGTATAAAAACTGCCTCTGTTCTGTCGTAAAAAACTGCTGCTTGGAGCGCAGTTGTAAAACTCTTACTAGGGGATGCTCGAGCGTTAATATCTGCTCCTAACCCTAACAAAAACTTGATCGACTCTACATCCCCCACGGAGGAAGCGCGTTGCAGAGGAGTATCGCCACGAGTGCAACGCTGGGGCATGTTGACACTAGCACCTATTGAGATCAAGTATTCAGAAATCCTTCTGTCAGGCACTGCTTCAACTAAAGCCAGATACAATTCCTCTGTACTTGAGTTGCCCGCTCTGACTTGTACTACCCTTTGAACCAGATCAAAGTCTTTGAGGTTGGCAGCCATCCCAATGCTCTCCCGCGTTGTGGCAACCAAGGTAATCTTTTCTGCCATCAGATGTACCACTTCACCCCCAACAGATATCAAGGAATCGTCCCAACCGCGGAACTTACAACAATGACGCAGTCTATCCATGGCATAATCGAATATTGAATTGATAGAGGTCTGGTTTTTGGATATCGCGACATTGGGATCAGCTCCCTGGAGGAGGAGCCGTTTTGCAGAACAGAAATCGAGCGACGATAAAGTTATTTCGAGGAGGGATTTCCCAGATGAAGGATCCTGGTAATTGATCACGCCATCACACTCCAAGAAGAACGAGACGAGGTGGGTTGTGTCTTGCGCCACCCCGTCATATACCAGCCTTGGCAGCCTGAGTGCCAGGTTTGCGATAAGACTCCGAGGATCTGTCCCACAGCCAACCAATTGCCGTCCTCTGTGCAGATCTTGTCGGCGCACAGCCCATAGCAGTTCATGCTCTCTGTTCTCATTGACTTGAAGAGGAGGAGCAACAGCGCCATTCTGTACAAGCACCCGAGCAATTTCTTGGAAGCCCAGAACTTGCGCAGACTCCAATGCCGAGGAACCGTGATGGCCGAAAGCTTGGGCATTGATGTCTACGTGGTGGTCTATTAAAAGTTGAACTGCTTCGACACTGCCTGATTCAACAGCAGCGATAAGGGCCGTGGAAGGTAGTAGCTCGACTCCGTAAAACAAATCATCCTTATCCCACGACGTGAATCCGAAGTCTACACCGTCTACTGGTCTGGTGTATTTCGATGTACATTTTTCGCTCGTTGCATTCAAATCTGCACCTGCATCGATCAAAATTTTCAGCATATCTGCGTCGCCGTTCCCAGCTGCGTCGCGCAACAAAGCCCACGCGTACGGACCTGTACGCAGCATATCAGAGTACCATTTATTTCGCAACAGTACTTCAAGGACGTCGACTGACCTCGCGGATACTGCGAAGTGCAAGATAGTCGGAAACGATAGTCTCACTCTCCTGGGGATGGGCAGAAAAATTGTATCCCGAAAGAAAACTCCCTTATCGAGCAGCAAGCTAATTAAAACCCCATTATCGGACTGGATAGCATGTCTCAGAATATGGCTAGCGTAACCTATAGTTTCGTTCAGTAAGGTAACGTCAGCCCCTGCCTCCAGGAAACTTTCAACCAGCTTTGTGTCACTCCTTATAATTGGACCATGAATTGGAGTGATGGGTTTCCAGCAGCCGAAATGTTGGATTGCGGTTGTTGGTTCATCAATACGAGCACCTGCTCTGAGTAGCATTTTCAGACACTCACTACTTTTGACATGGGAAAGAATGGTTTGGGGGTACATTTCTGTTCCAACTGGGGCGTTGACATCTGCACCATTCTGAATAAGCTTCCGGGCCAGATCCAGATGCTCAAATTTTACCGCCATACACAGCAAATACCCAGGGCGTCCACGGTAGAGAGCGTTGTCTGTATCGGCCTCAAGTAATGCCCTTCCACCACCATAGTTGTCAGTGAGTTCTGCAGTTTGGAGAATAGAATGCATGAAAGCGAGAATTGAAGGGTCTCTGAGTGCGAGGATCTTGCGAAGCGCATGTTTGGGTTGGTAAACAACATGCTCGATGATTTCGATGAAACGTCTAGGATCTTGATATTCATCCACATGTAAGCCGTTCGAAAAGAAGTAAACAAAGAAACTTAAGCACTCCAAGAAGGCTTCCTGATCGATCGGGGAGAGCAGTTTCTCAACTCGTTTTCTCAGATCACCTGCACCTCTCTCCAGCATTTGTGGCTTGACGCTGTTGAGTACCATATTTACTCGGTCCATTTTGAGCGGTGGTAGTGTTTGTATTTGTTGATGACAGCAAAAGAAATTGAAGATGACCTGGTCGGGAAGAGTAATGACGTGGTGCTCGGGCGACCAATAGTCGTTGATTGATGTTTCGAGAATGTCAGAGCTATATCCGTCAAGAATCTCAAATTCAGCAGGACTCGAGTCCATTATTGTATGGCACCGATTTTGGCTAGTGTCGTTCAGAAATAGGGAGGCCATATTAAAAGTTCCTGAGTGAGACTATTATTATATGATGGTTTTTTCGGCAATTTATGGAAATTACCTTGAGACTCGAAGATCTCTAGAAATTTAAAGAAGGGGAGGTTGTCGATTCGTACTTGCCGTCGTAATGGACAAAACACTTGTTGCATCTGGGGTGGAGGAGTCGACACCGAAACAGTGTCCTGGGGCGGTGGTGAGGAACCTGTCATTAATTAACCACTTTTATAATCAAAGGCTCTATTGAAATTTACCAAAACCAATCAACGGCACTTGGCTGTCTAGTTTCTTGAGCTTCTTCTCCGAGAGTACCATACCCTGCCAAATGACCTGGCTGGCTCTACCCTCTGCTTTGCGTTTCCGTAGGTTACGAATAGCGTACTCTCTTTCCTCCATGGAAAGGTTCTTTCGAAGGTCCCATTCTTTGAGTTTTCTCTCATACTGATTCTTCCTGTTCATGTATTAGCCACAGTTTCAGATCAAGATTGAGGATTAATGGTCCATAGCCCTACTGCCGAAACTTACGAGGCGATAAATCCATGATATGTTTTCATCTTTTCCATCACATTCTTGAGAGTTGAATCAACATAGAGCTGGCGGATTTTGCCCTTGACAGCTTCCCATTCATCTGGAGATGGGCCTGTTGATGCCATGGCCATTGCGTACTTCTCGTGAATCGACAAAATATGGAAAGAGAGTCGGGGGTTTCAACAAAGCGCAAAGATGTTACCGGAATCCGCGATGATTCAACAAACAAAACGGAACTTCATCACTCAAATATACCCCAACGACAAAATTCTCTTCCCCAAACAAGGCTGAGAGACCCCTCCAAGTGGCTTGAAGCCAGGAACCTGAATGGTCCATTCCCAAAATCTTGCAGCATTCTGCCTCGTTGCCGTCAGGCATTGAGGTTTGTACAACAACGACATGAATGGCCAGATCCTAAAATCTTGCAGCGTTCTGTCTCCACACCACCACACTCTCTCCGGATAATTGGGCTGAGAGAAAATAATATGAGTGGCCAGATCCTGAAATCTTGCAGGTAAGCCCAAAATCCCATTTAGGTCGGGCGCATCAAGTTGAGATGGTTGCAACCATCCCGTCAGATGCAGAGCCTCGTCGAAGTGATGGTGATAAGTCTCGACATTATTTCAAATCATTGAATGGAGAGACACGAGGGGTCGGCGGGCTATTGCTTGCTGCCTCTGATGTAGAGAAATTATGTGAAGACGGGAAAAGAAGTCAGTTGAGATTCTGAGAACAGCACTTGCCTAGAGGGTTTTGCCAAGACACGCGGAAACATATGACTTACCCGTAGTATAGCCGTATGTACAACTAGCGCGAATATCAGATTTTCCACTCTATTAAAAAGAAAGTGATTTTACTCTATTAACTCTAGACTTTATATTCGCTCTAATATACTTTACTCTATAACTATAGCTCTAAATATATAGCTTAAAATTATATTATATTAAAGTTTATTTCTTAAACTTATCTAGATTATACTATAGCCTCTTATCTTAATTCTATAGCTATAGAAGAAATCTATACTAAGATATACTAATACCTTAATACTCTCTCTCTTAAATTCTTCTATATAGTATAAGTCTTAAATATATAATTCTATATATAATTAGCTTTTATATAAGAGATCTATATTACTATAATTTATATATATAAGATACTTATAGAAGAAGATATACTATATAGAGTACTATTAAGATTCTTTTAGATAAAAGACCTTAGTACTATTAGAATATAATTACTAAATTTCTTCTTATAATATATAATATTTAGATCTACTAAAGTACTATATTAAGATACTATATTAAGAGTATTTAAAAGTATCTAGTATTTATATAAATATCTTAAGGTTAAAGCTACTTAAAGAAATAAAGAATTAATAATTAATTAGTAATACTCTATTAATATAGTTTATTATTAAGTCGATTATATTATTAAGTCGATTACTTTTTCTTAGTATAGAACTTTATATCTAAATAAATTAACTATAATATATTAAATTAATTATTAATCTTAGAATCTAATAAACTAGATATATCTATAACTTCTTAATAAGTTTATATATTATAACTAGCTTTTCTATAAGTTTTATAGTACTATCTAGAAGGTTATCTCTTCTTATAACTAACTCTCTTCTTACTACTAACTCTCTTCTTACTACTAACTCTCTTCTTACTACTAACTCTCTTCTTATATATATTATATTATACTTACTTATCTATATTCTACTAAGCTAAAACATTCTATATATTCTCTACTATAAATATCTCTTCTTAATAGATATAAGTCTTTTTAGCTCTATAACGTTTACTTAGAGCTTTATTTACTATATAAAGAGTATAGACCTTTATATTATAAATTATATATATATATAATAAGTAAAGACTAGGTAGCGCTCTAATAGATATAACGATTCTTAAACTAACTAGCTAACTAAGTCTCGTCGAGTTAGATTACTTATAAAGAGGTTTATATTAGATTAGGTTTACTTAGAGATAAACTTATTACTTAACTATAAAGTTATTAAGATAGTAATAATAATATAATATTAAGTTAAGTATAAAGCTTCTATCTAATAGTAGATATACTAGTCTTATATAGAACCTTTCTACTTATTTAATTATTATAATTACTCTAATTATACTAATCTCGCTTAGTATTATTTAGTTAGTTATTAATAATTAATAATAGTTATATAATTTATTTAGATAAAATCTCTAGATCGCTTAGCTAGTCTAATCGATCTCTAGATACTATAAGAGTATATAATAGTACTTAATCTATTAGAGCGCTATCTAGTCTTTACTTATTATAAATATATATAATTTATAATAATAGATTAAGTACTATTATATACTCTTATAGTACTTAGAAATCGATTAGACTAGCTAAGCGATCTAGAGATTTCTCTATATATAATTATATAACTAATTTAGATTAGAATAGATTATATAAGCTAGAACGATCTAGATTAGTAGAATTATTATAATCTAAGAGATCTATAGAGAGCGAAGGTTCTATATAAGACTAGTACGTCTACTATTAGATAGAAGCTTTATACTTAACCTTTAGTTACTTAGTTATTAATACCTTCTAGCTTTTACTACTTTATATAAGTAATAAGTTTACCTCTAAGTAAATACTCTATACTATAAACCTCTTAGTAAGTAACTAACTCGTCGAAATAATACCTTTAGTTAGATAGATTAAGTTTTATTATACTTTAAGTATCTAGCTTAGAAGTTCGTTAGTATAATACCTTCGAAGATTACTTCTATTACTAGCTCTAGTACTAGCTAAGTTAACCTACTAGTCTAAGAGACGTCTATCGCGTCTCTAGTAAATAATAACGCTAATGTTAACAATAATAATAAGAGTATACTAGACGTATCTAAGCTCTTTAGAGTCGAGGCTCTTAAAACTATTTAAGTTAGAATATCTAATATATATTATAGAAAACGCTAGAAACTAGAGTTATTCTTACTCTAGATAGATATCTACTTTAACTTTAATCTTAAGAAGTCTTTTAATAATTAAACTACTCGACTAATCTTTAGTATCTTATATCTAAGAGAGCTAGCTTCTAAATAGACCTAGCTATATCTTAAGAACTTTTTCGAGAATAAAGCTATAGATAGAAGTATAGTTATAATATATACTATATTTTAATTATAGTAAGGATTTAAAGTCTCTATATAACGAATGTTTAGAGACTTTAATACTATCTAGATAGTAGTATATAAGAAACTTAATTCTTACTAATCTAAGTCTATAATTAACTATACTAATAAGTTCTAACGTTCTAGAAATAAGGCTAGTTAGAATAGACCTACTCTTATAGAACTATTCTATAGAGAATTAAAGTCTAATTTAGAAAAAGAAATAGTATACTAAAATATTAGATATAGCGATATTACCTCTATAATAGAAGATATTCTCTAGTTAGATAATCGATTATAGAAATTTAAATAATCTACTCTATACTATAAAAATAAGAAGAAGGATTATAAAGAGTAGAATTAGTTAGAACGTAACCGCGAGGTAAATACTACTTAGAGAAAACTAGTCTAGAAGAATAGATCTAATAAAAACTAGCTATCTAAATAAGAATATACTTACTAAAGAGAGTAGAACTTATATTATTTATATAGCTAGTCTAGTTATATATTAAATAAGTACTCTTAAAAGTAAACGTAGAAGTTTAGTAGAAACTAGATTAATACTATAGTTAGAAAAGAAATAGTCTTAATAGAGAGATTTAAATTATCTAACGCTAAACTTAAAGCTTATAGATATAGAACTTAGATAGAAGCTAAGAATAACTCTATTCTTAAGTAATATAATAATATCTATTTAGACTTAGAAGATAGATTACTACTATAAAGAGACTATAAGTTACTAGAATTATCTTCTAAATCCTTAGAAGCTCTAGAGTTAGCTAAGAAGAAATAGAATAAGAAACTCTAGATAGACGAAACCTAGATATATATTAAATACTTTAAATAGAGTAACTAATAGATAGATCTTAAGAGTAATAAACTAGACTTTTAGATCTCTTATATAACTAGAGAATAGAACCTAGAAGTACTAGACTAATTTCTAGTCTAAAGTAATAACCTAATAAGTATTATCTTTAGAAATATTAAAAGTTGTCTAGAAACTATAGAAGGAAAGCTAAATATCTACTTAGGCAAGTATCTAGTAAACGCCCTTAGCTAATTTTCAGCTTATTTTTCGCTTATAACACACCTCTCCCTTTTTAATACTATCACTTATATATAATACAAAAATGAGTGTTTTCGTATAAAAAGTAGTAGAAATTAAAGCTCTATCCCTAGAAATCATTATCCCCCTTATACTTGATTACCTTCTTAAGAGTCTTCCTAAGATTTATAATCACTCTATCTATCTCCTTCTAAGGAACCCGCTTCCACTCCTCAATCCACATACACTAAAGTTCCTCTCTATTCTTAGGTTGTCTCCTTCTCTTACATAACTAGACCTATATATACCTCTATATCTACTCTATAGCATTCATATCAGGTAACTAGGCAGGGTAGAGGAGTCGCTATACAGAAGAGACGCTGACCTTGTGTATTTCTATTCCGAGTATGTGCTATATTCTTCTTCGCCCTCCTCCTGATATCCCTTACCCTAGTTTCTGAAACAGGGTAAGACTCATCATCTCTGTCCGCCTATAGAAGTGACTCTTCCTTATTAGTATTCTGTCTAATACGACTAACAATATGAGTGCGCTACTAGACAGGGACCTCGCGGCGGCTGGTTTTCTTTATAGACTCCTTACGCCCCTTTGAATTTCTGTGTTTTTTAGCCATTTTAGAGTTGTGGTTGTAGAACAATTACAAAAATAAAAGTGTGTGTTAGAGTAGAAATCGATTAGTTTTAGTGCTAAATCTATACTAAAAAGTAGTGACGAGCTAAAGGGCGTTCACTAGATACTTGCTCAAGTAATATATTAAAGATATCTTTAAAATAGCTATAATAGAATAGAAAGAAAGAGAGTAACCTTTTAACTAACTATAAATAGAAGAATACTAAGTAATAGAAATTAAATTAGAAGATATACTTATATAGAAATAATACTATCTAAGATCTACGTCTATAAAGAAAACTAAGAAATAGTTTACTAGCGCTAGATTTAATTCTAGTATAACTATAGAATAGTAAATAGTCTATACTATATCTAGTATTAAGATAGATAAGATAATACTCTACTCTTAGATAAATAATACTTAAGTAGTAGAGAATAACTAGAGAAACTAGAGTTTTAAGATCTAGTTTATTAGATCTAAAATCTATATAACCTCTAGAGATAGATAGTTAATAGTAACTACTACTATCGCTAGAAAGAAACTCTAAGTTATAATTAACTTAGAAGCGATAGATAACTTTCTTTTACTAGTAGCTCTAAAAAGACTTAATATCTCTATTAAAAAAACTAGCTTCTACTAATTAGAAATAGTTAATAATATAGATATAGTATATTAAAATAGAGTTATTAATTAGCGAACTATCTTAACGAAAGTCTATATTAAAGAATACTACTTAGATATATAATTTAATATTATTAAGCTAGAAAATAAGAAAGTAATACTTAGTATACTATTATTAAGAGTTATATCTATAGAGTAAGTCTTAGAGTAGTCTAGCGATATATTTATATAATCTCGCTTATTAATATATAGACGCGATAGAACCTTCGAGAGTACTCTTAGTAGAACTCTCTAGAATATATAGACTAGATATATAAGCTAGTAAGAACTCGATATTAGAAAGAATAATCGATTTATCTTATATATAGATAGTCTTTATAGTTTAATTTAGAGTTTTTACTATAAGCTCTAATAACTATAGATTATAGAATATAACCTAGACATCGACTAGAAGGCTTATATAATTACCTTTAGCTAATATAACTATAAAGGCTTATAGTTTTAACTTTAAGACTAGAACGAGGTTAGCGCTATCTCTTCTAAAGCGCTAGAATACTTTATCGAGAGTTTTCTATAGACTAGTAAGATAGCTAATAATAGAATATCTATATAGTATAGAGAATTTATAGCTTTATTTAATAACTTAGAAAACTTAGAAACCTTACTAGAATATTACTTATAGAATTATAAGATTAAATTAAAAGAGAGTTATAAACTTAGAAAATAAAAAATATAACTATATAACTAGAAGAAGCTATAATACTTTAAGAGTTATATAGTTAAGAGAATTAAGAAAGAGTATATTAGACGATCTAAGTCGCTTATTTTCTTAAATATACTTGTTATTAGAAAAAAAGATAATCTACTAGAATAAGTATATATTAATTATTATAAAGTAAATAATATAATATTTAAGAACGCTTATCTATTACTAGAAGGTTAATATCTATAAGATAAAATTAGTAAGACTAATATATTTATAAAGCTTAATTAATAGAACACTTATATCTTAATTAGATATAAAGTAGAGAAAGAATAGAAAATAGTATTTTCTCTTTCTATAGATCTCTATAAATATATAGTAATACTATTTAGACTAAGTACTACTCTAGTAATCTATTAGAGATAAAATAATAAAATTCTAGAAGAGCTTCTTAAGAAAAAAGTTATATATTATCTTAATAATATTCTAGTCTATTTAGAGAATATTAAGAAATATAAAGGTTATATAAGAGAAGTCTTAGAAAGACTTACTATAGTAAATTCTTACTTTAAGCTCTTAAGATATAAGTTTAGAGTAACTTATATAATAGTTCTAGAGATTTACTAACTTCTATAGATAGTATATTACTAACTATACTAGAATATTAAAACTAATAATAAATCTTACTAGAAAAGATATACTATTTAATAAGAATACTATAGTAGAAGAAGTCTTTTAGATAATTAAGAAACGCTTTACTAAGAAATCTATTCTAAGAAGCTATAATTCTAATAAGCTAAGTACTATAGAAATAGACTCTTTAGAGACTATAACTAGTATAGTATATCGCTAACTAGACGAAATAGAGAAATTAATACTAGTTATCTACTACTCTAGAATACTAGATCTAGTCTAGTAGAATTATACTATATTCGAGAAAGAACTATAAGCTATAGTTTTCGCCTTAGAATATTAGAAGATCTATCTATAGAGAATAAAGAAATATATAATAGTCTTAACTAATCACTTTAACCTTTAGACCTTTACTACTACTAAGAAACTTATAAGTAAGAGACTTACTAGATAGTTAGAAATCTTATTATACTATAATATTATAATATAATATATAGCTAGTATAACTAACCTTTAAGCTAATACTCTTAGCTAGAAGCTAGACTATAAAGATATAAGAGAATATATAAAAATAGTAACTTTAGAAGAATTATCTAATAAAGATCTAGCGTCTATAATTTACTAAGTTACTAGTACTAATATATTTAAGTTAAGAGAACTATAGTATAATAAAATTAAGATAGCTTATACTCTTAAAAGTTAAATAGAAACGTCGAAAGATATATAAGCTAAAGGAATAATAAATAGACTTATCTTCTATAATAATAAAGTATTTATACTAGATACCTTAGCTAAAGAATTCGTTAAAGAATAATTTAAACTCTCTATCTATAGTTACTAAGAAATTCGCTAAATACTATAGAGAATAAAGTAGAACTACTTAATTAACTAAGTAGCTATAGTAGTTAAGAAAGTATTAGTAGAGTATAATATCTATATCTAGAATAAGACTTCGCGCTATACTCTATATAGTTAGATAGATACTACTCTAATTCTATAAATATCTTAGAAATTAGTATCTTAGAATTTTATTATTAAACTTCTAAAATCTAAAGATCTAATAATAGAAGTTAAATATAATTTAATTCTAGTACTATATATAGAATCTAGTATAGCTAAGAAATTAGTATTTATATTTCTAAAAGAGATAATCTTAGATAGAGATAAGCTCTTTGCCTCGAAGTTCTAGATAGCTCTTACTATAAGATTAGATATAAAAAGAAAGCTATTAATAGCTTTCTATCTCTAGATAAATAGAGAAAACGAATATATAAACTAAGTAGTTAAAATATATCTTTATTACTATATAAACTATTAATAGAATAATTAGATAGAACTACTACCTTTAGCTTAGTTTATATATAATAGTTTAGTAATAGAAATAATACTTATTATACTGTTCTATAATATAGTTTATTAGAACTCTATATATATTAGAACTCTATATACTCTAAAATCTATATAAAAAGCTACTTAGTAAGTAGCTCTAACTTTTTATTCTATTAATAAAAAAAGCTAAAATAAAAAAGCTAGTTTTAGTAGTATATAAAGAAATATAATATAGAGTTTTAGATATATACTAATTATAATTACTTAGTTATTAAAGAAATAAAAAATAAATTATAAATATAAAGATAATTTTAAGTAAATTATTAACTATAATTAGTAAATATCTAAAATTTTATATTTTATTTATTTATATAGTAATAAAACTAAAGTTTTAATTTTAGCTTTTTTTATATATAAACTAAAAAGTTAGAGTTACTTACTAAGTAGCTTTTTATATAGATTTTAGAGTATATAGAGTTCTAATATATATAGAGTTCTAATAAACTATATTACTAATTAAAGATATAAATTAATAGTATATTATAAACTCTTAAATATAACTATTAATAATTAACTCGCTTATATTTAAATAGATAGAATTAAGAATTTATATAAGAAATTAGTAGAATAATTATAGTTTATTATAGAAAGAAATATATACTACTATAATAAATAATATAGTTAGAAGTTAATATTAAAAGAGAGAGATAAAGTCTATCTAGTACGAAAAAATATTAATAGAAAGAGGCTAAGTAATAAACTAGACTATAAGAAACTTAGACTATTTAAAATTAAATAAGTTAAGAGACTTTTAAATTATAAACTAGCTCTACTAAAAATAATAAATATCTTTCTAGTATTCTATATATTCTTACTCGAACTAGTACTATATAGAGTACTACTAGCTCTATATATAGAGATCTAGCTAGTTAATCTAAACGCTAAATATAAGGTTAAGAGAATTCTTAACTATAAATATATTAGAGATAAGATTAAGTATCTAATTAAATAGCTATACTACTTATACTTAGAAAACACTTAGAAATCTAAGTTAGATCTAAAGTATCTCTAGCTTCTTAAAGCCTTCTACTAGAGAAATCTAGAGTTTCTTATATTAAATAGTTAGAAGAGAAAGTCTTAAAGAAACCTAGGTCGAGTTCTAGACTAGAAATAGAGTTAGAAGCGCTAGAGATAGATAGAGCGGCTAGCTAAGTAGCCTTTATATCCTGTCTCTTATTATTCTTCTATTCTTATTATTAATTCTTTTTAAGCTTCTCTATAGTATTAAGTTCGTTAATAAACTTAAGACTATAATAGACTATCTCTTAATAGTATTTCTAAATAAACTTCTACTACTTTTATAGCTAAAGAATTTTAGCTATAGCCTCTTTATTCTTATTCTATAGTTACTTCTTCTAGACGTCTAGAGACTTCTACTTCTTTTTAGTAGAAACGTTTCTATTCTAGAAGTTACTACTACTATTATATTTTAATTTTATATAAAGGTATTTAGTATAGCGACTAGACTAGGATTCGTCTATAAGATAATATCGCTCTTATAAGAAATACTAGAAATAAGCTATAACTTTATATTAGATACTTTTAATACTATTAGTAAGACGAAACCTTTCTTTCTTCTTTTTATAAGTATTAGCTTATAGTATTATTAGAAATATTATAGTAAGAGAAGGCTACTAGCCTTCTAATAATATTTTCTAGATTATACTTAAGTATAGAGATATATTAAGCTAAGAAGAGTATAGTATTATAAATTATATATTAATATATAATAAAGAAAGACTAGATAGCGTTCTAATAGATTAAGTATATCTATAGACTTATAGTAAGATAGAGATTAGTTATATTAGATAAAACGATCTAAGAATTTTATAGTATTAGAAGTTATATAATAGACTCTAGAGAATCTCTTAGAGATCTAAGTAGATCTATAGATCTAGTTAAGATCTAGAAGTAAAAAGGTTCTATATAAGACTAGTATATCTACTATTAGATAGAAGCTTTATACTTAACCTTAGTTTACTTAGTTATTAATATCTTTTAGCTTTAACTACTTTATATAAGTAATAAGTTTATCTCTAAGTAAATAACTCTATACTATAAACCTCTTTATAAGTAACTAACTCGTCGAAATAATACCTTTAGTTAGATAGATTAAGTTTTGTTATATTAAAGATCTATTTAATAAAAGTAACTTAAGTAATTATAAGAAGAAGAAATTAAGACTCTTAATCTATAATATTAAGTAGATATATCTTTAGACTAGTAAAAGAAATTAAATTAATAATTATATATAAATCTATCTATAAATCTATATATACTATAATAGCTTAATAAGATAATTAAGAATCTTAAACTCTAGTATAGTATTCTAGAATCGAGTATCTTTTAGTTTATAAAGTATAGTAAGTATTATTTTAAATTTCTAAAGATAATAATATTAATATATAATCTATATCGCTTTATTACTAACAACTTAAATAGAGCTTTTAGTATCTCTAGACTTTAAACTAATAATAGTCTTATTCTAGTAGATAATAAATTCGCTAAGTATAAAGAAGTTAAACTTAAGAAGATAGAACTTAAGACTAAGAACTATAAAGAATTAACTCTCGACTACTCTCTCGACTTTAATAGAGGTAATATTACTATAGTATAAGATAGATTAATATACTTAAGCTAGAAGAAGTAAATTAATAAATTATAGCTTACTACTAATAAGAATAAATATAGAGTATAAAGAGCTAGAGATGTCTACGTCGCTAGAGTAAACTAATATAAAGCCTCTTTCTATAAAGGGTTATATCTATAGAGTAAATCTTAGAATACTCTAGCGATGTATTTATATAACCTTAATAGATAATATCCTATAGTACTTTATAATTAAGCTTAGTAGAACCTTCTAGAATAGATAGAACAGGTATATAAGCTAGTAAGAACTCTATATTAGAAAGGATAATCGATTCTTCTTATATATAGATAGCCTCTATAGTTTAATTTAAAGTACTTACTATAAGCTCTAATACTTTCGACCTCTTATATTTAGCCTAGAATATAAACTTAAATTCTAAAGAGATTAGCTAATTAAATAAGTATATTTAATAGTAGGTTAATAATTTCGATTAAGATCTAAAGTATAACGTTTTTCCTAGATAAGCCGATTACTCGAGTAAGCCGATTACTAAAACGCGATAATACTACAACTTTAAATATATTATAATAGTACTATTAAAAAAACTCTAGCTACTTATATTAATCGATTTCTAAGGTGCCTTATATATACGAGTATTATATCTAACCTGATTATATAAACTATACTGTCGCTACTTACCTTCTAAGCGCTAGCGCTATATATTATTTATACTCTCTTTCTACTAAGTTTAAGTACTTTAAATAATTTCCTCGCCTTCCTTAACTATAAGACTTCTACCTTAGTAAATACGCCTCTTTTTCTTTCTCTCTCTTCTCTTTTTAAGCTAATTTACCTTTTATAGCGCCTTGATTTTAGCTCTTATAAGCGTAGCTCTATATACTATAATTTAAGCCCTCTTAGTAAGCCGATTAAATGCCTCGTTAATTAATATAGAAGAACTATCTTAGTGTTATATAATACGGTTTTTAAGATATATAGTCTAGAATTCAAGCTCTATTACATTCTATAGCGTCTTTAGAGTCTAGATTAGCTCGTTTATAGAAGGTAGAGTTAGTGTCTTAAGTCTTAGATTAAGGTAAGAAAGAACGTTCTTAGGATTATATAGAACTAAGCTAGTTACTCGAAATCTACTCTTAATATTCTACTCTATAAATATAGCTTTAAATGTCTCTTTAAATATAGAAAGGAACTTAAGCTTAGTAATATACTAAATTCTAACCTAAATAAGATTCTTATTCTACTTACTATAGAATGCCTTTAATAGACTAAAACAGCTAATATTAAGAGGCTATAGAATGTAAGATAAGTGTAGTAGTATATAGAGAGTAATAATACTATTATTCTAATAGTATTACTAAAATTAAACTAAAATATATAACTTATAGCTATTAAGAATAAGGAGTCTATATCGTCTAACTATATAAC
>LKTO01000818.1:0-17349 GCA_001399465.1 Hymenoscyphus scutula
ATAGATCTTATAGTTATATTCCGCGAGAGCTATAGTCTTTAAAAAGTAACTAATAGAGTACTATTCGCTATTAGAGTATAATTAAGAGAGTATACTAGTAATAACTCTATCTAAAGCGTCTATTTCTGGCTTGTATTCTAAGGCGGGATCGTAATATTAGAGGAGCGAAGAGAAGACGAGGCGCTACTTTAGTTTCTTAAAAGCTTACTAGTAAGGCTTATTAAAAATAAAGAGAGTTAAAGTTTTTATTAATTATATAAGTAGCTTAGTAATAATTCTATAGTCGTAGATAAAGCGCTAGTAGAAGTTATAAAAGCTAAGGAAAGACTAGACTCCTTTAACTATATAAGACTCCTTTTACTTATATATTATAGAGACTTTATCTAGGTCTACTTTAATACTATTAGTACTAACTATAAAACTAAGATACTTAGTTTAAGTAATACTAAATTCGTACTTCTTAATATCTATCTATAGGCTAGTATCGCGGAGTTACTAAAGAACCTTTTATATATACTCGTCGTACTCTAGAGAGTTATCTAAGTAAATAAGAATATTATCTAAGTAGACTATATAGAAGTTATTAAGGTAGTTAAAGAGTATGTCGTTTATATAGCGTTAGTACGTTATAGAGCTATTTATAAGACTAAAGGAAAGAACTTTACATTTATAAGAACTATACCTAGTATAGAACGTTATAAGGTCTTTAGATTCTAGGTTTATACGAATATAGTAGAAAGCCTAGTAGATATCTAGCTTTATAAAGAATCTAGTATTAGCTAAGTAAGTAAGAGTCTTATTAATTAGAGGTAGAGGATAGTAGTTCTTATAAGTAAGAGTGTTAAGCTTACGAAAGTTAATATAGAAATAGAGGCTACTATTTAGCTTATATATAAAGAGTATAGGTAAGGTAAAGAGTATCTAGCTAGACTTAATAAATCTCTTTTTAAGGTTTATAACTAGATACTACTTAATAGCTTTAAGCTTATCTATAGAATAATAGTATAGTAGACTATAACTAAGAGTATTAGTAGCTTCTAGCTATATATAGTAGTTATATAAGTAGTAAGGTAGAAGCTTGTCTAAAGTAGCCTTAGAGAACACGTCTTTATATAAGCTATACTAAGAAGGAAGCTTGTCTTTAATTTTCTAGATAGTTACTTTATTATTATCTTTAAGAGCTTCTTTCTCTTTCTCTTAAATCACCTAGTCTAATTTATATAGACTAGTAGAAAAGAACTCGTTATTCTAGTAGTATAAGTATATATAAAAAGTATTTACTAAAATGTAAGTAATATTAAGCGAGGAGAGCTCTTTATTTATATAAGAGCTCTTTAGAGGCTATAGAAGTATAGCGTCTAGTAGACGTAGCTCTTACTATATCTAGTATATCTTATCGCGTATATTCTATTTATAAGTGTTCTATCTAATAGTCTTATATGTTATAGTCTTAATCTCGGTTGTTTTCTAGCTCTTATAACCTAAGTTCTATTCTTCTAATAGAGTATAAGGTAAGGATAAGTAAATAGAGTAAGAGAGGATTACGCGAGGTGTTATTACTTACTAGCTATCTTAACGTTATATATTCTCTTAATTTATTATATACTCTCTAGCTAGTATATTACGCTAGTAGTTTAGCTAGTAGCGTTAAGGGCGTAGATAGCTTCTAGGTAGACGAATCTCCTTTTAGAAGGTTAGTAGAGAGGGTTTCTTGTTATTAGGCTATATTAGCGTTCCTTATTTTAGGTTAAGCTATATTTTAAAGTAGGCTATCTACTTAAGTCTAAGTATAACCTTGTAGTTTCTAAGGTAAAGAATATAGAAGAGAATATTAGTTTATTAGTATACATCTATAGAGAGTTAGAGTATAAGAATATAAGTAATAGAATTACTTAACTTACTATCGAACTCTTTAGTTATAATAGTATATATAAGCTTCTAAGGTTTAAGGTTAAAGAACTTAGCTATATTAACTATAAAGGTAGTATTAATAAAAGTAAAGCTATTTACTCTAGTATTAATTAAGACGTAGGTTATAACTATAATTCTATTATTTACTAGAGTATATAGAACTATAAAGTACTTTCTATCTATTAATTAACTTAAATTAATCTTTTCTAGACTAAGAGTATACTCTAGATAGAGGTTTTAGCCTAGAGTTTCTCTTTTTCCTTATTATATAAGAGTTTCTTATCTACTATTTCCTCTTCGTCTATTTCCTTAAGATTAATTCTTCTTAGCTTAGAATAGATAGTAGTATAGTATTCTTTTCTATAGTAGTTATAATAGATAGTATAAGCATCTACTAGTACTAGTTACTTTACTTTATAAGGCTTCTTACTAGAGTTGTAAGAAGTAGTTAGAGGTATTATATAAGAAGTTAGACCTAGTATATTTCCTAGAAGTTAGAAGGTAGATAGAGTAGAAGCTATAATATTACTTAGAGTAGAGGTAGAGAAGCGAGTAGGTTATATAGGTTAAGTAGTAGATCTTTCTTAGTATAACTTCTAGCGGTCCTCTCTTATAGTAATACGTCTTAGCTCTATATCTAACGATAAGTAACTAGCTAATAGTTTCTAGTAGATATCTAGTATATATAGTATTAGTACTATTTCTCTTTAGAGTAGAGTTATAAGTCGATTATATAAGTCTAGGCGAAGGCATTTCTAAGGAATCTATACTTCTCTAGCTAGATATAAGAATTAGGTTTAGAATTCCTAGAACGTTTATATAATCTTTATTATTAGACGATTATAGCTATATCTTATATCCCTTACTTAGTTTAGATTAACGAAAATAGAAGTAAGGTAGTTAATTATCTCTCTTACTAAAATAAAGTATATCTAAGAATCTTTATTAATTTATAGTTAGAGATGTTTCTAGGCGTCTCCTGTTATATAATTAAAGATGTAAAACATCTTGTCTTTCTTGTTTTAGAAGTAGTCTTTATTAATTCTAAATTTTCCTTAGATCTAGATCTTCTAACCTAGGAACGTAGAGTCTGTTCTATCGGAGAGAGGCTAAGGGTCTAGTAGTTTCACTAAGTACTTGTAGCTAGTACTTAAGCTTAGGCTTAATATCGTTGATTTCGAAGTTTATTATTCTATTAATTATATAATATTTTAAAGTAATAGAGTAGCTGTCTAGGAGGCAGCGGCAGGGTTACTTAGAGGTAGGAGGTAGCTAAGGAGCTGTTTAAGTAATTACTAGGTTCGTAACTAGTTCTAAGTAAGTACTCGAACTTACTCTTATAATATGTTTAAGCTTTTAGAGGCGTCGTCGTAGTTAGAGTCTAGCTAGTACTTAAACTAAGCCGCTAGCAAGTTGTTGTTTTATAGTAGGCTATCGTTATTCTAGATTATATTCTCTAGGTTATTAGTATTATTAGTAGAGTGTTATTCTATTCTTATAGAGTATACTTTAGATACTATTATAGTAATTAGTAGAATAGATATATATTTATATATATTCGCTATAAGAGATGTTCGTCTCGTTATATAGTATCTAGAACTCTCTAGTTACTAGACCTTCTTAATTTCTTTTAAAGAGTACTATAGCTAAGTAATTAAGGATTATAGAGTCCTTCTATTATACTAGATAGACAGGTAGAGAGATTATCTATAGCCTTTCTAGGTAGTATTAGTAAGCTTAGAATAATATAATAATATATATAGCTAATAGACTATATACGAATATACAACTACGCTAGATATAAGTTAGATACTATAGAACTATCTATACGAGGATTCTAAGCTAAAGAGAGAAGAGAAGAAAGAATAGAAGTCTAGGAGCTAGAAGCTCTTATATATAGAAGGTTATACTAAGCTATAGCTAACTAAGCTGGGCTTAGGAAGTATAGTATCCGCTAGGTTCTAGCTAGAGGCTAGTCTAAGGTATAGTAGCGGTTAGAACTATTATAGTAAGAAGTATAATAGATTATAACCTTCTATAAAGTATAGACTCGATAGAATAAAAATAATACTAGAATCTAATTAGTTATAAGTCTAATATAATAGAATATTCTTATTTAAAGTATTTCTTTTCTATAGATACCTTATTAGATCTATTATAGAGAGACTAGCTACTAAGCGAGATATTTCGCTAGCTATAGATATTAGTATAATAATATTATATACTAGAATTAGAAGTCTATCTACTAGAATATTAGAGCTTATAAATAATATTATATCTATTTTAGTACTTAATAAGTCTTATCTTATATTTAAGATTCTTCTTTCTATCTATATCTAAACTTCTTTCTATTAGATAGATTAAGAAAAATATAATTATTATTACTTTATCTCTTATCTATTCTATATAGTTAAATTAAACCTAAATATTTAAATACTATACTATCTATTTCTTAAGTTTATATAAATATAAGATATATAGTTAGTATACTAATTTAGTAAATACTTACTACCTTAGTAATATAGTAGAAGTTTATAATAGTATAATTAATAGATCGAAGCTAGTAAATAATTATACTTTTAAGTTCTAGGCTAGATTTATAGAGAAGCTTATAGATTATAGATTAAAAATCTATCTATACTCTAATTTATATATTCTTCTAAAACTTTAGAAGTAAAAAGATAAAATTAGTCTATATATATATATATATTATAAGCTAATATAAGTATTAAAATAATAAATACTAATATAGTATAATAAGTAGTATCTTACTATTATAGAAGATATAAGTAGTTATAGCTTAGTTAGTTATTTTATTATAAGAAGAGAGAGGTTTTTAAGAATATTATCTTATTAAATAATAGTATATAAGTATAAAATTATATTATCTATATTTAATAGTTATTTATTTTCTTTATATCTAACTTTTAGAATTATTTCTCTAGATTTATAGATCTCTCTCTAGTTAACTATCTATAAACCTCTTTAAAAGTCTAATTATTATTACTTATCTATAATAAATAAATACTTAGATTATACTATTAAAATATATACTTTATAGTAGAGTCTAATAGTATTTCTTCTTATAAATAAGAGTTAAAATTAATAATTATAAGATTATTATTCTCTATAATTATAATATTATTAAGATTAATATCGTTATAGACGAGATTAAGAGTATATATATATCTAATATCTCTCTTAACCTCTCTTATATAGTAGCTAGCTCTATTCTTAGTAATTTTAGACGTTTTCTAGAAAAATTTATCTCTATTAAGATAATATAGATTTACTATTTCTATTAGAGTCTATAGATACCTTAAGAAATAGAGGCCTATAACTTATCTATTATATATCTAATAGCTATAATATTTTATAATATTTAGAGAAGGATATTTCTTTAGAATTTTATAGACTCTAATATTATTTAGAATAGTCTTATAGATATTCTACTTATCCTTAAAGCTTATAAGATTTAGACTTTTAATATAGTAGTCTTCTAGAGAAGACTCTAGTACTAAGGTAAATTCTAGTAAATAGAGAGAATAGTATAATTCGAAAGAAATAAGTATAATATAGATAAGATTCTCTTTATAAAGTATAATATTTAGATTTAATAGAATTTAAAATTAGCTTTATATATAGTAGATATTTCTACTCTCTAAGAATAGAACCTTAGTATACTAGTATTAGAGTATACTATTAACGAAATTAAAATATTATAATATCTTTTAGAGAATTATTATATAGTAGAAATTAGTTAAGTATTATTATCTCTAATCTTAGAGAATAGTAGATTATATAAGGTTATAGTTAGACTAATCTAAAGCCTCTTATATACTAACTTAATACGTTTCTTATAATTTAATAAAGATAACTAGTAAATATTAGAGAAGTAGAGCTTAAGCGAGATATAATACTAGCTAAAAAGATCTAGTATAGTTAGACTCTAATAAATACCTTTTAAAACGTCTTTAAGCTTTAGTAGTAAACCTCTAGAATTTATCTATTTAGAATTTATATATTATATTAAACTCTTAGAGTATCTTAATACTCTATATATACTATAATAGCTATAACGTTTTTAGGCCTAAGAGAGTAAAGTATTTCGACGCTAGCGTATTATACTAAGTCTATCTCGAGAGTATTATAAGATTCTTTCGATAATAGTCTCGCTATAGATAGAGTTATAATATAAGCTTCGCTTATCTCTAATAGACTCTATAATATATCTTATTATAGAGATTACTAAGGAAATAGATATTATTAAAAGCTATTCTATTAAAGAAGTATTAGTTATCTTTTCTTTAGTAGTTTAAATTATCTTAAGCGTGTTCTAGTTTTAATAGATCTAAATTATATCTCTAATAATACTCTAAAGATAACTAACTATCTACTACTAAAATAACTTTAGTCTTATCTCTCTCTATCTTCTCTACTATCTACTTAATAATAACGCTATTACTATTTCTATTTAACGTTATTAAGTATATTATATAAAAATATTACCTTCTTCTATAACTAATTTACTATATTTAAGACTAAGTAATATATAAACTTAGCCTCTAGATTAGTCGATATTATAATTCGATTAATAATATCCTTAGAAATATTTATAGACTCTTTATTAGCTTATAAAAGTCTAGTCTATAGATTAAAGACTAATAGCTTATTAAATAGTTTATATTTAATAACTATATATAGACCTTATATATTATCTATCTTTATATATATATAAATCTAATTAGCGTTTCGCGTTTTAGAATTTAAGCTCGAGACTTATCCTTTACTTAAGCTATAAAGATTTTATAGACTTTAGTAGACCTTTTTATTATAATTACTAAGAGTATTTATATAGTTCTTAAAAATAATATTACCGCTTAAGTTAAGCTTATAGTAAGCCTTCTTAGTCTATAGAAGATAGGAGATAATATATATTATTAGTCGCTTAATAACTAGACGTTAATATACCTTTAAATCCTTCTTACTCGCTAGTAGTAGCTAGTTATAAAGGTCTTCTCTAAGCTCTATAAAGTATTAGATAGAACTAAAAAGTTCTATATCTTATAGTATATTTATAGTAGATATATATATATTCTTTAAATATTATAGCTCTTATCTTCTTTCTCTTAATCTAAGTATAAGACTTAGCTTATTATTAATTTTACTACTTATCTCTTATATATCTTCGTTTCTATTCTATACTCTTATTAGCTTTCTATACTCGCTCTTCTACTACTTATTAATTTTACTACTCTTTCTAAGGTAGCTTCTATAGACGTATAAAATCTAAGTCTTATTATAATAATATTTCGTTAATATAAGTAGTTAAATAGAAGGATATAGAGAGGTAGAATAGTTCGTCTCTAGTTAGATATAACTTAAAGCTTATAACTATTCTCTTATAGTAGCTAGTATAATTTACTTTCGATAGAAGAGTTAATATATATATATTAGTAAGTTATATAATAGCTATACTATTACTTTAAGCTACTTTAATACTTTAGTAGATATATATAAGATTAGACGATCTAAGGAGAACAGCTTAATATAGTAGATATTATAGAAATCTAAAATTATTATTCTCTAAACTTTCTTAAAACTTTAGAAGCTTAGTCTATCTTTTGTAGTCTAAAAGTACTAAAGTCTAATTATACTAGAGTCTTCTTAGTTAGTATTAGACTACTAAGTAAAACTAGATAGATACTTCTAACTCTACTATATATTCTTATAATATTAGATTCTCTACTATTTAGCGCTATACTTCGTTTTACTATAATATCTCGCTTATTAAGCTTTATATATTCTATTAAGACCTAAGATCTATCTTTAATTTTTAGAACTTATTACTATCTAATTTTATATAAAGTAGATAGTCTTTTATATCTAAAGTAGATAAACTACTCTCTATATTAAAGGTTAAGATAAATTACCTTATTCTCTATAATACTATAAGATTATATAAGTAATAGTCTTCTTTCTTCTTAGATCTTCTTAACCTAGTAATAAGTATTATACTAATAGATTTTATAGTTATTATCTTATATCGAATATCTAATCTTAAATAAACGTCTAGACCTCGAGTCTTTAATAAATATAATAGCCTTTAGCTTTAACTCTTTAATATTATAAGAAGTAATATATATTTCTTTTATATATCTACTAGTCTTACTAATTATATAATAGTTAAAAATAATAGTAAAAAAACTAACCTTTAATCTTAAACTTAGCTAAGAAGTTTTCTTTTATAATATCTAAAGTAAGATTAGCTTAAATATCTATCTAATATATCTTATTTCTAATATAAAGAAATATAGTCTAAAAAAATACTTAATAAGAACTTTAAGTTTATTAGATATTATACTTTTAAAGTAGTTAATTATAATAGATATATATTATAGAAGGCTAGCTCTAGTAGTATAGATATAGATATAAGAGAACTTATCTCTTAGAGAATAGATATAGAAAATAAGAATAAACTTCTCTCTATAAAATAGAGTATACTTATAATTAAGATAGAATTTAAATTAGTATAAAAAAGCTAGCTAGAATAAAGTTTAACTAATATAGAGATATATATTTTTATATATATCTTAACTTACTATAAAAGATAATACTACTTCTAACTTACTATTATTACTACTAGGAAAAGATATATTAATAGCGCTAGTATAATCTAGTATTTCTATCTTTTCCTCTTTCTTTCTCTAATTACTTACTTTTATAACTTTAAAGAGATAGTTACTAAGTATATTCCTTAAGTCTTTAACCGATCTTATCTTTACTTATAAAATAGCTTTTCCGATTAATAAATATATTCTAACCTTTAACTTAAAATTCTTACCTTTATAATAAGTAATATATAAATATATAGTATCTATAAATCTTATATATCGCTTCTTCTTCTCTTAGTATCTTATATAGCTTAAGTTTATACCTTTAAAAAGGTAGCCTCTAAGTATACTCTCTAACTTATCTACTTTAGCTATTATCGCTATTTTACTACTTATATAAATACTCTACGTTCTAGTAACGCTTAAACCCGCCTCCTTAGTCGCTAATATTTAGGTATTACTAAGCGCTTTAGTTTTAAGTAAAGGCGAGTCTATTCTATCTATAATTAATAAGCTTCTAATAGTTATATAGCTATATTATAAAGAGCTACTTCTATAGTAGATATTTTAGCCTTCGAGTAAATACCTCTCTATATAGAGCGACTAGCTAAAGTTAATAAAATACTTTATATTATATTAAGTATAGCTTATATCTACCTCGCTATATATAGAGTAATATCTATATCTTAAAGGTTCTACTAAGGTTATTACTATAGGCGTAGTATACTACTTTAAAGTATTTCTCTCTTAGTTAAGATATATATAGAGAGTAGCGTTAGGCGAGCTATAGATATATATATAGATTACCGCGGCTATTAGAGTAAAAAGACTTTCTCTTAACTTACGAATCTATCGTTTATATAGCTTAGTCGTTAATAAGAACTATAATGTTTTATAGTATTATAACCGCGTCTCTAAGAAGAAACTCTCTAAGTAGAATTCTAACTTCGAGTCTAAGTCTAAGTCTAAGTCGCTTCTATATATAGTAGGTATTCTTCTTACTTATATCGAAAATAAGAGTATACTTTATAAGTTAGTACTCTAGTTTAACTACTAAGATAAGCGCTAATACTATTAGGTCGCTAAGCTCTAGAACCTTATAGTAGAGCTATATACTATAGGCCTAGTATAGAGTAACGCTAAGCTATATAATATACTAGTCGATCGAGAAGACTAGCTATAGATTATTAATTTTAATAATAGTTATATCTATAGCTAGATCGACGAGAATAAGAAAGAGACTCTAGAGAGCGATTTATAGAGAGTAGAGAGAATTAAGAGATAGCTAGTCTAGTATTATAAAAGATCTATTAATTATCGAAATTAATAGATATAATATAGACGAGATAACTTAGAAAAGGTAAGTAAAGAAATAAGAGTATATAAATAAGAAAATACTTTCTTTTTATATATATATATTTTATCTAGAGTAAAAGAGATTAGAAATATTTCTAGTTTTATCTCTTAAATTTCTAATTCTATTTAAAGTTAGCTCTATAGATTTAAAGTAGAAATCTATTTTCTTAGAGTATAGAGTAGTTAGTATATAAGTATATAAGTAGATAGAAAGTTAATTTAGTATAGTTAAGAAATACTTAACTTTTATTAACTATATAGCTAGACTAAAGAGAATAGTAGAAACTAGAAATTAAAGAGCTTATATAGACTTTTTATAAAACCTAGATACTCTCTACTATCTACTATATACTTCTACTATACTCTTTCTCTCTTTCTTTAAAGTAATCTTAGAAACGCTCTAGCGTTAGTACTATCTATTCTATAATAAGAAACTTAATCTAACTTAGTTATAAGGCCTTAATACTATTCGATTCTATACTCTTATACTAAAAGATATCTATTCTCGACTAACTACTATACTATCTACTATAATCGAGAATACTATTATATCTAACTATCTAATTATAAAGCTAGTATAATTAAATTAGAAGATATTATTTAAGATAAGATAGAGATATTATATAGTTCTACTATTCTAAGTTAGCTTATATCTATATAATTAAGACGAATATAAAATACGCCTTAATAAGAAGAGAAACTTACTATAAATATACTACTATATTATCTATCTAAAGCGCTACTAGGTAGAAGTAAGGCTACGTCGTTATAAGACCTTTTTAAAACTAGCTATAGTATCTATAAGTAGAGGCTAAATCTATAATATCTTAATATCTAAGGTACTACTATAAGAGATAGTAATAGTAAGATAGCGAGGTAAATTATAAGTAGGTTTATATATCTACTAACCTTGTAACTTAACCGATATAAGATAGCCTAGAAAAGGGATTAACGTTATAGTTACTTAGAAGTATAAAGGTAGTAAAGAGTAATCGCGAATTATAGTTAAAGCTATCTAGTACTACTCTCGCGTAACCTTTAGAGCTATAGTATAGCTAATTAGAGAAGCTTACTAGGAAAGAGATAGCGTCTAGACGAAAGAGCTAAGTATATATAGAGAGCGAGTACTAAGCGTTATAAGAGTAGTTTATTATACTATTAGAAAGTAGAGAAGGAGATAAACAGCTAGCGATAGGAAAACGAGATTCTTAACCTCGCGAAAGTAGCGATAAGCTCGTATATACGCCTTACTTAATATAGCCTTATCGTCTAGTTATTTAGTAAGAAAAATTTTATAATTCTAAAACTATAGATTTATCTTATTATAGAGTATATCTTAAGACATAGAAATAGACTTAAGTAGAAATAAAAAGAAAAGAAGTATTAATATTATAGACTCTAAAATTTACTATAGAAATAAAACTAATCTAAATAAAAGAAAACTAAATTAAATTTATCTTCTACTCTAATAAGCGAAGTTTCTTCTCTTTATAACCGAGATATTTTATAATAGTTCTTATATCCTTATAATATTACTCTATTAGGTCTCTTATCTATTTTCTAAACTTTATAATAACCTTACTTTTCGAAAATAGCTTAGAAAGGCTATCTATATAAATAGTAATAAGTATTATAAATATATTCGAATAACTAGAACTTTTACCTAGGTTCTTATACTATAGTAGAGCTATAAAATAGATCTCTAGCTCTCTAAACTAGAGCTTATTAAGATTACTAGCTTTACTCTACTCTTCTATTATACTATTATCTTATAAAAAGTCTACTATAGTCTTCTTCTAGCTACCTTCGAAAAGAAGATAGTATACTCTTAGTTTATTTAAGTATTTACTAATAAGTAAGAAGCTTTATTCTTCTACTAACTATAAGAGTTAGAATCTATAATAGAGGCTCGAGCTATACTCTCGCTAAGCGAACCTCTACTATATACCTCTCTATCGAGAGTTTAGTATAGAGTTACTAGAGAATAGAGGTAACTTAAGAATAGATACTATTATAGCTAGTATAGTTAATAAGCTAGAAGTATTAGAAGATTTTTATATTATAAAGATATATTCTATACTAATAAGACTAAATTAATAGATAGAAGAAGTAGCTAATAAGTTTATTATAGACTATAGCTAAGCTTACTTATAGGTTATAGTTTATAAGTTATAAATACTCTAGTCTTATATCTTAATTAACCTCTTATTTAATCTATTATTTCTATTATATTATAATTATTATAAATCTCTTATCTATAATATTAAGGTTCTATTATATTAGTATTATAACTACTATTAATTTCTACTATAGTATACTCTTAGGCTAATACTAGCTATAAAAGATACTAATAAAACAGGTTCGCTCTATAACTAATAATAATATAGGCCTTAGAGTTCTTTATAAGCTAGTAGTAAAGAAGATAACTAGAAACTAAGTATCTATTATTAAGTATACTATCTATTCTTATCTAAATCTTTCTATTTTCTCTAATATATTTAAGTATTATCGCGATCTATAGTATTAATACTTATCTCGTCGATACTTAGTATAAAAAGATTAGTATAGACGAAACGTTATACTATATTAACTAGCTTAAGAAAGAAGATATACTACTATTAGTAGTATCGAATACTTAGATAATATAATATAGATATATATCTTAGTAGTATAGAGATAAGGCTATTCGCTAGAAGATAACTAATATTATAAACCGGCTACTTATCTCTTTAAAATATATAAGAAAAGTAAGCTATTATATTATCTTACTTAATTTAAAGTACTAATTTTATTTCTAGAGCTCTACTCTCTAATCGCGGCCTCTTATCTTTATCGCTTACTATTTTAGTAGACTAGCTATCTTATAGATTTAAATATCTACTTTATATAAAAGAACTACTAGCTAAAATACTATAGACACTTCTAAATATAGAACGTTTTCTCGACGATTAGTCTAGAATATATTCTACTACTTATAGTATAGTATTCCTTAGTACTTCTTTTAGAGAGGTCTCTAGACTAATACTAAGCGAACTTCTTAAGATAGTAAATATAGAATACTAAGATACTATTTAAGAAGAAATCTTATAGATACTTAAGTCTAATAATAAATCGCTACTTAAGATAATATATATCTTTAAGAAGATTTAGATAAAGTTACTACTAAGAGCTAAGATTATATATTTCTTTAAGTAGAAGCTATATAATATTAAGAATATCTTAGAAAAAGATAAGAAGAAGATATATTATACTAAAACCTAGAGAAGCTCTAAGGCTAATTAGAATAGTTATTTATAGTTTTAGAAAGCTCTAGTTACCTTAGTTTAGTATAGAAAGTTAGACTCTAACGAAATTATTTTAATATAAATAAATTTAGAAAGTCTATAGATAAGAAGTATCTAATAGTATATAATACTATAACTAATATTATAGATACTATCTCTACTATAGTCTTAGCTTAAGCTTAGTATAAATTATTCTTACTATCTAAATATAATTATTATCTAATTAATATATAGTCGAACTACTACCTTATTATAGAGGTAAAGATAGCTTTATATTTAAAAGTAAGCTTAAATAGTAAGATCTTAGTAAGCCTCTCTCTATATATCATTTAATTAGATTATCTCTAATATTATATAAAGTATATCTTTAATCTCTAGCTTTCTTAGAGATAGACTTTCGACGATATAATATATAATAAGCTTATATAAATATATATAGCTAGATTACTAGTTATTTCTTATATACTATCTAGCTTTAGAAAGACTCTAGAATTCTTTAGATTAAGAGTAAGCCTAGATTAGAGAAATCTATATTAATAGAATTTCTTCTTTAGTATTTTAAGATATAAGCTCTTTACTAGAAATCTAATTAACTTTCCTTCTTCTTATATAGTTAGAGTACTTATAATAGACGTACTTCTAGATAGTCGAGAATAAATAACACTCTATTCTTAGGATAATAGATGAGAAAGAAAGTTAGATATAGAAGGTAATACTATATTTATCTAGAACCTAAAACACCTACGCTACTATATAATAACATATAACATAGCTAACATATAGCCTAGCTAGTAGATCTGTTATAGTACTATATTATAGAAAAGTCGTCTTAGAATATATTAGTCTCTCTTATATTAATTACTACGAATAATATCTACTACTTAAACTAAATTTTACTATATCTTTTAAGAGAGGTCTAGAAGTTAAGAAGATTCTAGAAAGAACTAGAACTAGTATACTAATAAGCTCTATATCTTCTTTATAAACGCTATTAAGTATATTATAAAAAAATAACTAGTTAATATATTTATTAATATATTAGATAAGACTAATAATAGTATAAGTAATTATAATATAAGTTAGTAAGTTATTTTAGATTTTTATAATCTAAATAATCTTCTATACTATTAAAAACTTCGCTCTATAATTTACTTCTTATACTACTACTTTTCTATTATAGCTAATAATTAGAGATATAATATTTATATTAAAAACGAAAATTATAAAGACATCTTATATTACATTTATAATAAGCTTTAGAGAAGACTTTCTATAAGCAAAACTAAGAAATAATACTTAGTAGAACTATAAAATACTATTATCGAAATAGTATAAGAGATATTTTAATAGGCTATACTTATAGTTAGTTTAGTAGTTTAATATTATAATAATAGTATACTATTAGATAAGATAAGCTAGATGTTAGTAAAGGTCTCTAAAGAGCTAAATAGTATCTATAGATATATTCTAGGCGAGGTCGTTAATAAGAATAGTTATAAGTAAACTCTATATCTTATAGTATAGCCTTTAATAGTAACTAAGATATATTTCCCTATATATCTACTAGATACTAAGGTACTTAGTATAGAGCTTTCTCGTTTAAATCTATTATTACTTATATATATAGTAGAGTAATAAATTACTAGCCTATTTAAAGGTCTTATTAAGCTTAGATAGTATAAGAAGAATTAGATTATATAGTTTATTTACTAATCTAAAAATAATTTTATTTTTCGAGATAGACTCTAATTATATAATAAAGTAGATTCTTAAGATCTAATTAGATAAGGTTACTATTAATTATTACTTATTTATAGAAACTATATAAAAATAAGTAAAATAGATAAGTTAAGTAATATTAATATTAATTCTATAAAAGGTTAACTTTCTTTTATAGATTATACTATAAAATCTTAGTTTCTATAAACTAAAAAAGCTAAGAGATAAGAGATCTTATAAGATTATCTTCTTTCTTATAGCTAATACTATCTAGAGCTAATTAAGTATTAGATAAAATACTATTAAGTTCTTAATAAGTATTACTATTCTAGATAGTAGCCTAAGAATAATTCTATCTTACTTTATATTACCTCTTCTACTAGTCTATTAAGTATTATAAGAGATATAATCTTAAAAAATCTCGATATTAAGTAAATTAACAACTTAGAAAACTAGGCTCTATACTATATATCTTATTAAAGATATATAAAGGTTATTAAAGCTCTACTTAAAATAGATATAAATTTTAAAGAAGAAAATTATTATAAGTATATAGTACTTAAGCGAGTAGTAGCTAATAGATATAAAGAGGTAGCTTAGATACTAGTTACTAAAGATATAAATATTAGTAGATAGACTAGATAGACTAGAAATACTTTATATAAAGCTACTATAAAAGAGAGTAAAACTATAGTATAGCTACTTCTCGACAAGTAAGCGAATGTTAACGCTTAAGGCGAGGAGTATAGTAACGCTCTCTAAGCTATAGTATACTAGAGCTATTAAGTAATTATATAGCTACTTCTCGAGAAGTAAGCGAATGTTAACGATTAAGGCGAGAAGTATAGTAACGCTCTCTAAGCTATAGTATTTAACGGCGATTAAGTAATTATATAGCTACTTCTCGAGAAGTAAGCGAATATTATATAACGATTCTTAAACTAACTAACTAAGGTAACTAAGTATCGCTAGAGTTTATTCTTATAAAGAGATATAATCGTAAACTAGGTGTTTACTCGAAGGTAAACATGTTACTTAACTATAAAGCTATTAAGATAGTAATAATAATATAATATTAAGTTAAGTATAAAGCTTCTATCTAATAGTAGACGTACTAGTATTATATAGAACCTTTATACTTATATACTAACCTTTAGATCTTTTAGATCCTTAGATTCTAAGCTCTAATACAAGCTTCTATAAGCTCTAATAGTTATGTAACTTAATAAGCGAGTTACGTGTTTACTAGTATAACGAAATCCTTAGATCGCTTAGCTAACCTAACCGATCCCTCGATACTATAAGAGTATATAATAGTACTTAACCTATTAGAACGCTGCCTAGTCTTTACTAGTTATATATATATATAATTTATAATACTATTCTCTTCTTAGCTTAGTATATTTCTACACTTAAGTATAACCTAAGAAATATCGTTAGAAGGCTAGTAACCTTCTCCTTCTTCTATTATATCCTCTAAAACGTAGAAGTATAAATAATATATTCTACTTTCTAAAACTATCTAGATATATAGTTTCGCTATTATACCTTATTCTAACTACTAACGTTATAATCGAAAGTACTTTATTTTAAATAATAAGTCGTAGAGGTATAAGAAGTATATTAGATAGAGCGTTAAATATAATACTCTTTAGGAATTAAATAACAACCTCGAGAGTATCTATCTTAAGAAAGAGCGTCTTAAATTTAAAAGAGATATAGCTTTTAAGGTAGCTATAGCTAGTCTAGCTTACGTATATAAGCTCGAGTAGCGCTAATAAGAACTTCGAGAGCGAGGTATTAATATAGTTCGTCGCGAGCTCTATACTCTTAATAAGCTAGATACTACTAAGGAAAGAGAAAAGATATAAGATAAAGAGCGGGAAGAAAAGAAGTAGCGAGAGAAAGAGGCTACTCGGTTAGTCGCTCTTTCTTTATCTAACGCCTCTAACTCTACTCTTAATCTAAGCCTTAACCTAAACTTCTTTAAGGCTTTTCCTTCTAACTATATATTATAGTTAGACTTAGGTTTTAAGAGTAGAACTTCTCTAGCTCTACTAAATACTAGCTAATATTCTCTTTTAGTTTCTAAGTATTTTCTAAATATAGATAATCTAACTATTTAATTAAGTACTTAATCTTATCTCTAATAAGTTTATAGTTAAGAATCCTCTTAACCTTATACTTAACATTTAGATTAACTAGCTAGATCTCTATAAGTAGAGCTAGTAGTACTCTTAGTAGTACTAGTTTAAGTAGAGATATATAGAATATTAGAAAGATATTTATTATTTTTAGTAGAGCTAGTTTATAATTTAAAGATTCTTTTACTTACTTAATTTTAAATAGTCTAATATATATATAGTCTAGTTTTCTACTTAGTCTCTTTATATTAATATTTTTTCGCTATAAGTAGACTTTATCTCTCTTTTTTAGCGTTAGCTTCTAACTATATCGTTTATTAT
>LKTO01000819.1:0-17293 GCA_001399465.1 Hymenoscyphus scutula
ACCTTCTGGAAAGGGTAGGACAGGTATATAAGCTAGTAAGGACTCTACATTGGAAAGGACAGTCGTTCCTTCTTGTTCATAGAAACCTCTGTAGTTCAATTCATAGCATTTGCTACAAGTCCTGACAATTACTACTATATAAATAGAAGATTCCTCTATAAAGTAGTATAAAATATTATCTATAATCTTAATCTCTATTAATATATCTATAACTCTAAGTCGAATCTCTATACTATAAAAAGATAGAGAGAAAACTTCTATAAATAGACTTTTCTTTACTTTATCTATAAAGGTAAGTATTATAAGATATAACTCTTAATTACTAAATTAGCCTTTATCTACTAGAGTAGAATTAGAAATACTAAAGAGAAAAGAGAGATTAGATAATTTATTTATAAAATATTTAGAGAAATTACTAGTTAAGAATAAGGATTTAGAAATTAGTAAGAAACTATAGAGGCTAGTATTATAAGAGATAATTAAATAAGAAAGTAATAAGGTATTATAGAAAGTATTTAGATTAGTTACTTCTAAAGGAAAGAGTATAGTTATAATAGAGAAAGTAAGGTAGAGGTCTTAATCTTCTATAAAATCGTCTATTAAAAGATAGAACTTTATAGCTTTAACGAATATTCTAGAGATATATTATAGAGAGTTACTAGATAATCTATTTATAAAGAAGAGAGAATTAAGGTAGTTACTAATATTCTTATAAGTTAATATAATACTAAATTCGAATCTATCTTAGAAAATCTAGAACGATATTAAGCTATTTTAAAAGTAGACTAGATTAAGAAGATTACTAATTTCTTCTTAGCTAGTAGCTATTTTCTAATAGATAGAAATCGAAAAGACGTCTCTCTAAGTCTAAAGTTAGCTAGAAACTTCGCCTATATCTAAACTACCTTTACTTAAAGTCTCTATTACTTTATAAGCGTCTATACTACTAGAATTAATAATTACTTAAATTAGAAGTTTCTTAGAAATATTACTAGTATATAAAGAAGCTTTAAGAAGAATATCTTCTAGAGTTATAGCTTTCTATAAATAGAGATATTACTTAAATTATTAATAAACTAGTACTAAATAAGACTAAACGTCTAAAAAGAGAGATAAGTAGATTCTCTATATTATATTTATTACTATCTATAGAAAGTACTACTCTAAAAGAGCTAGAAAATCTAATATTACTTTAAAGAGATCTTAGAAGAATACTATCTAGCGCTATATTATAGAATCTAGTAACTATAAAGAAGTCTCTAGCCTTATCTATCGAGAATAAGAATCGAGATAAATAGTCTATTAAATCTAAGCTAAGAAGCTTACTAAACAATTATCTAAAGCTAGTCTTAATATATAAGATAAATATTATAAGCTAGAAAAAGTAGTCTAATATCTAAATATTTCGAAAATCTACTTTATATAGAACTTCTCTAGTAGTAGAAGTCTCTATTATAACGAAAACTATAGAGAGAAGTAGAATTTCTTCTAAGAAGATATTACTAGAGCTAAGAATAATAGATAGAGATATATTAAGAAGAAGTAGTTCTATTATACTCGCTAATAATTCTATTTCTAGTAGTCTATAAGTTTAGTAATATCTAGTATTAAGTAAAATCTATTTTACCTCTTAAATTTCTAAAATATATAGATATATCTTAGTCTACTAATATAATTAAACTTAAGCGACTAAGTAAATATAGATTTTATAGAGAGCTAAAGTTACTATCTATACTAACTTAATAAGATATTAATAATCTAATTATAATAATACCTCTAGCTAGTATTTATAATACTCTAAGTAAGAAAGATAGAAGAAATCTAGTATTAGATAAGAAGTTAAGGTCTTTATCTCTAAAGCCTTATAGCTAGTCTATAGAACTAGTTTAGAAAATTATTCTAGATTTATAGCTAGAAGTAGTCTCTCGCTCGAAAGCGAAAGTAGATAAGCTAGATAAATAGTATAAATCTATAAGGTTTACTATTTCTAAAGATCTATACGCGAAGTAGAAGAAGGCTAGAGATATACTACTAAAATAGCTTTAAGAACTTTAAGTAGATATAGCTCTTATAAAGTAAGAAAATAAGTAGTTATAAGTTTACTAATAGATAGGAAAATAATATACTCTACTAGCTCTAAATTCTAAAGAGCTTTAGATACTTCTAATATAGTCTATCTAACTCTCTACTAAGCTAGAACTAAAGCTAGCTAGTATATTTAAATCTATTAACTTATTCCTTCTATTTTTATCTTATCGAAAAATAAAAACTATAACTCTCTTAGATCTTAAGAAGCTATTACTCTCTTATCTTCTAATATATAAAGATAACTCTCTTCTATTTCTTTAAGCTTTTTTACTATTATAATTTACTTTAACTATTATACTTAAATCTAATAAACCTACTTTATAGAATTATACTATTTACGCCTCTTATTCTTCTAGTCTATTCGCTACGAAGATTAATATAGTTATTAATTCGAAGACTTTATCTATTAAGTAGCTTAAAGTCCTAAAACTTAATCCTTCCGCTAAGAAAGAGCTAAGACTAATTCTAAAGAAGGTAGACGGAGAGGAGCCTCTAAGTAATCATCTTGGTATAGTTTGTTAGACTATAGGTTAGTGGATAGAGGTTACTATTAAACAAGTAAGATTCTAGTATAATGTGTAATATTAACTTAGGAATTTAGAAGCGAGAGCTAAGTGTTTAAAGGTATTAGAGGCGGGGAGGAAGAGGAAACGACGAGCTGTTGTTAAGGATAAAGATAAGGAAGAGGAGAGCGAGGAGGGAAAGAGTACAAGGTGGATAAGGAAAGACTTATTAGAGCAGATAGGACAGACGAGTATAGAGGTAAGGGGTAAGGATGTAGAGGTACTAGTCAAGTAGAGGATTAGGTTTAATTAGACGGGGGAGGCAGAGAGTATAGTTGAGGCTTGTGCTAGGGTGTCGAGGAGTTGTGAGTATTCCCCTTTTCCTATTTTCTCATTATCCTCTTTAGAGGAAGACATCCGTGGAATTGAACTAATACTTCTAGCAGGGCAATAAAAAGACGAGAAGAATAATCTTGCTTAGATACCTAATATGTTCTAGAAACTAGTTAAGGAGAAGGGACCTTGGGGCGCGGTGACGGGGATTGTGGGGTTACTTATGAAAGATGAGGAGGGGTCGTAATGATGATAGGATAGCTTCGCTGAGTTGCTTCTGTTTGTGTAGACTCTTTACTGGCTTGACTTGTATATTACTTGATTGCTAGACTCAGGTTGGGGATGATTAATAAATTATTCTTTCTTCGCTTTATGAAACATTTACTAAATGATCCTGAGACGATAATTCATATATTTTGGTGTGGTTAGCGTTGGGGCTGGGGGAAAGATATAAATATATGGAGTTTTGGTTATTTTAGAGAAACTTCAAAATAGAGAGTAGGGTCTATTCTCTCCCAAATCCATTCGTTTTTGGACGAGCGACGAGGAAGTCCAAAGTGTCATAGGTCTAGCAGATGCCCTACGGAGACAAACGCTTCGTTGAATTATTTTTCTCGAGTTGCATCGGCATGGACTGGAACTTATGGATGAATGGAGGTTTTGCTGTCGAACAATGATTTGTTGTCGAATCATGGAGGGTGGGAGAGGGGGGAGAGCGAAGTTTCGTGAGGAAAGTCGAAATCAATGTCATCCTTCCCCTGGAGCCTAGGAAACTCCTCAGGACCTTGCGATGACTGGCTTACTCTTGGGATGTTTTTGAGATTTCTATGGATGTTCTGTGATTGTATTTAAAATGTTTGTAATTGAGACAAAAATTAGATACTAAAGATCTGGTGCTCACTATTTCCTTATTCTTGCTATCTGCTGGTGGTACAGTACTTTACGAGTTAGATATGGCAGTCATGCTATTTATTACAGAAGGGAGAAGTAGTATCCGTAGACTTTGTATAACTTGGAACTTGACGAGATTTAATAATTTAGATGTAAACCTTCCCTCCTTTTAGCTAGACTTGGACTGGGTATGGTAATATATAAATGATAACGGAATTGCGGCCTTTAGGGAGTGCAGAACTCGTGTACCCACCGATAAAGATCGATTACCTTTGTGTGTGGCCTAACATGTGGAAATTAGAAACGTAGGAGTTGACGAGATTCGAGTAAGGAGATGCGGGTTAGTTTTTTAAGCTGGTATAAATCAATGTGTAAGATTAATTAGTAGTTGTAGGAGAATGGAGGGGTGTTAGTGTCGAATTGTAAGGTACTGTCGTATTTTACAAATAACTTGTTTTGTGGATACGCATTTGATTTTGTGAGCTGGTCATTCGAGAGGAAAATGGTAGAAATTATGATTTTCAGCTAAAATTATGTAGTGGGAGGCTGTTGCTCAAGTGACTAGCTAGATGCGCCTATCACATTTGATCTTTTTCCATCCTTTTTTTGAACTCTAGCGGCTATCTGAGCTCTGCGTATTTCAACTTATCTAAGAGAAATTTTAAGGTTCTCTGGAGAAAGCTGTTGTCTAGATGGGAAAGTGTGTTTTAAAGTTTAGTACTGTTAGTAAAACTCTGTTTATCTAACTTTCCTATGTCTTAACCCCTCGTATATATAAGGCTCGAAGGAATGTAAGAAGGCTGCTCTAAAAGGAGCCTCGTGTTTATAGATTAGAGAATAAAAGCTAATTAAATACTACCTGGCTCTAGATCTAACGAGCCCTATAGAGCTTTTGTAGAAATAGGAAGGTTTAGTAGTACTTGATTCTATACTAATATAGTAGAGAGGTAGTTGTTTTATAGTAATATATTTAGAGATTATAAGCTATTATCGAATCGTTTTTCCCGCTTATATAAAGTCTTCTCTTTCTAGGTTCTAGAAAGTACTATACGAATCTATTAGTAAAGTACTAGAGATTTATAATATTAGTATATAAGTACTTATAAGCGAGATTATATAGCTTAGGTTTAGGTTTATCTAGAAACCCTTAAGTAACTTCTACTCTTATATAAAGTAGTTAGAGAAATAGTAAATAAAAGCGTATTTAGAGGAAAGCTTATCTTTCTTACTAGAAAAGAAGTTAATAATTCTATATTCTACTTTTTATTCTTTATATATATATAGAAGAGAATAGAGAAAAACTACTAAGCTTAGAGAAAAATTTAATAAGAGCTAAATATTATTATTAATAGTAGAAATTTTAGTAAAAGTATATATTTATTTCTTCTTAAAATAATTATAGTAATAACTAGCTAGAGATAAAAGTTCTAGTATATTATTAAAAAATAAAATTTATATCTCTAATTCTAAGGCTCTTTTAAGTACTTTATCTTAAATAAGTCGTCTATAAGATTTATCTAATATATTAATATATTTTCTCTTATACTTCTCTAGTATCTTTTATAGTTTCTTAGAATACTTCTTCTTATTAATTATATATATTAATATATCTTCTATTATAATCCTTCTTATAGTAGAACTATAGTAAAGAGAAAGCTACTATAGCTTTTTAAGGATAATCGAAAGATCGTTAGTATTAGAGAAAGTGTTAGAAGTATAATTACTTTTATATTCGATAGAAATTAAGTTAAAACTCTTAGAATAGTTTACTAATTTCTTTACTTCTAGTATATCGAGATGTTAATTAAGAATCTCGATAATACTCTAATATCCGTTTTCGATAGCTAGAAGCTTAAGTATTATACTATAGATATCTAGTTTATTTAATTTATAACTAGCTTCTAAGAGCGCTAAGATAATTTCGTAGAATCCTCTCTTTATAGTATAATAGAGTACTATTTAATAATTAATTCTATCTATTAATTCTAGATCTATTCTATAACTATATAGAAGTTTTACTATATCTATTTAGTTAAAAATTATAGCTAAGTATAATATAGAATAATAGTATTCTAATAGAGTAAGAGTATTTATATCTATAATAAGTTTATTTTCGAAGAGAAATATAATTAGAGAATTATTTATATCTTCTATACTATTTCTACTCTAAGCGGCTATATATAAAGAAGTAAGATTAGTAAGAGTACTTATTTTACTTATTTTACCTCTAAGCTACTCTCTACTTTATAGAGTAGCTATAGAAACATTCTAGACTATATTAAATAGAAGAAGATAATTTCGAACTTTTTTATTACTTATAGTTATTATAAAATATACTAATATCTAGTCTTAATTATTAATAAAATTAGTATAATCGTTATTCTAAAGGATATTAAAAGCTTTCTTATTATCTAAATAAAAAGTAACTATAAGTAAATTCGAAGTTAGTTTACTCTTCTTATTTTAGATTTCTATTTAGAACTTTAAGCTATAATATAGTAGTTTCTTTATAATTAATATAGTTTACTACCGAGCGACGTATATTACCGAGCGACGTACTTTTCTCTACCCCGCTACCTAAAGAGTAAAATTAAATAATTATAACATATTATATTAATTAATCTGAATCTGAATCTAATAAACTAGAAGTATCTACAGCCTCTTAACAAGTTCATGTATTATAACTAGACTTCTCGCAGGTACTACATCGTCGCCTAGACAGCTGCCCCTCCTTTTGCCTACCCCTCTCAGAGCGCTTGTCGCGTCGAGCCTGTTCCTCTGCTTCCTTCTGAGCTAATACGTCCTGCGCATCCTCTATAGTAAGTGCCCCCCCTTGACGGACCCGAGTCTTTTTAGCCCTCTAGCGTTTACTTAGTACTTCATTTACCTTACGAAGAGTACAGACTTCGGCTGATAATAAAGTCATCTTATAAGCTAACAGCTCTATACCCTTAGCTAATACAGCTACTGTCTGGAAAATAGAGGTTAGCGAGCTTCCTTAATAACGTATAATCTGATTCTTAACTAATGTCGTCTATAAAAGAGTATTAGTTAGGTTATAAGAAGTCTGTAAGACCTAAAGGTTAATATTAGCAGAGAGGGTAATAGTAGGTGTTAGAGTCTATAACCTTATATCAAGCTTTAAAAGAATAGCTTATAAGTTAAAAGGTACTAAGCCAGCTCTATAGAATCTAGCCTAGCTATTCTAAGCTGTTATAGAGGCTAAATAGACTGCTTTAAAGGCGAGAAAGAACTTAACCTTTATAATATAGTTAATATAAGCTTTAATAAAAGTCTTAATTTCTTAACTATATACCTGTTTTAAGATACTAAAACATCTAACATTAAGTAGCTAGGTTAAATAAGAGGAATAAGGAGGTAAATAAAGAGTAATAATATTATATACCTTATAGTACTCTTAGAATTTAGCCGACTTATAACTCTTATATCTATTAAGAACAAGTATTTAATATAGACCCTTTACTTAAGTAGAAGTATACTTGTCGAAGTACTAAAGCTATTCTAGACCTGTCTTATTATTTATCTATCTATTACTTATAGGTTTAATAACCTAGTTATATAAGAGGCTGCTCTTAGTATACTAACTTATAAGATGATTCTTCTCTTAAACTACTAAAAACGAAGAGATACTCTAACCTTTACTATTAATATAAACAATTACCGTCGCCTATTTCTAATTACCTAGCTAAACTACCTTGCCTCTACTACGTCGATCTACGCGAGTTATAACTATTACTAGAGAGATTATATCTATTATAAAGCCTGTCTTGTTAAAGTTATAGAGATTAGAGTCTATAATACTATATTTCGCTTATATATTCTTAACTAGTCGATACTATATACTAATAAGCTCTAGATCTTCGTATAAGGCTCTTTAGAAGTTGTAAACGCGATTAAAACGTGTCTTTAACTCTAGTTGTTATTAAATGAATTAATATACCTAGTTCTTACTAACGTGTAGTACCTCTTAAGATTTAAGTAGAAGATTTACTATATCTTTAATACTAGTTAGATAGAGCGTAAATCCTCTTAAATCTAGATCAAGTATATATTAAACAATCGTGTCCTTCTCTAAGTTGTTTAATTTATAACAATTAGCTTTAATTTTAGAGTAATAGGTTCGGCTAGCTATTCTATATCGAAGTGTTACTTTAGAGACCTTATAGATCTTTACTATAGAGCGTTTACTTAGCTTTTTAGACGTTTAAATAGCCTTAATAGCTAGAATGATTTATACTTCTTAGGTTTAAATTTCTATAATAAATAGTTAAAAAAACACGTCTTAAAGTTTATAAGTAGTAGAGTAGAGAAAAGTACGTCGCTTAGTAATATACGTCGCTCGGTAGTAAACTACGTTATATCTTTTCTATAAATTATTATCTACTTAAGTAAGCTCTAACTATCTACTATTTTTTTATCTAGATTAATATCTAAATTTATATATTTCTTAATAATATTCTAACGTTTAGTATATAACGCAAGTCGTCGCGTAACGCGGGTAGTTATATAACGCGAGGCTTTTCTCGATACTACCTCTCTATTCTTTAATTTACTTAATATTAACTATAATATAGTCTCTAATATTACTCTTAGTTTCATCTTCTACTTCTTTCTTAATCTCTACTTTACTCTTAGTCTCGTATCGTATTAACTAGCCTTGCCTCTTTTTTTTATCTTTTTCTTTACTTACTTTTTTATATCCTTTTTAGCCTCTATAACTATATTATATAATACTTATATAGAAATATAGAAGTAACCCTTTAAAATCACTCTCTTTCCTTTCTTACGTGTTATATACTTCTTTATAATCGAGTATAAGTTATTTATATTATATTAGTAGATAATATTCTTACTTAAAGTTACTTAGTTCTAGCTGTTAATTTCTAGATATACTAGTAGACAGGTGTAGGAATAGTTATAGTATTCTTAATTGTTAGATTAAGAAGCTTATTTACTTTTCGTAAGGCTATTATATCTAGAGGTAAACTATTAATAAATACCTAATTAAAAGTATTAAATTAAGTTAGTGTTTTAGATCTTTCTATCTCTAGAGTTATCTATTAAACTATCGACCGAAGTACTCTTTATAAGTTAAATGAAAATAACCTAGCTCTATACTATACTGATTTAATATACTTTAGATTAAATCCCTCTAATCAGGCCTTAATATATATCTCTATCTACTTGTATTTTTATATTTATATAAGTTATACTTTATTTAGATAAGAGAGCGCTATAGTTAATTACTTCTTTAAAGAACTAAAGAGTATAATATTAGCTAGCTAGAGTAAATACGATATATAAGGTAGAAGAATTAAGAGTATAATTCGATTTTAGAGGTAGTAAGCTATAAAGCTTCTACTTATATAAGAGTTATAGCTATTATAAATAAGAAGGCGAAATTAACTATTTACTTTTATATAAGTAAGAGGTTTAAAGACACGTTTTAACTATTCTAATCTATATATATTACTTGTCTAACCCTTTATATTTACTAAGAAGAACTACTTATTAATAACCTTATTTAGAATCTAATTCTAGAGTATATTCTTACTCTTAAAAATCCTAAGTAGTAGGAGAGTAGTTCTATCTCTATAGATATACTTAACTATTAAGACCTATTTCTAGTAGTCTAGATATACTTAATACTTTATATAAAGTATAGAATTAATAATAATTTAACTTAATTCTATTATTCTAATTAAGAATCTAGATTTATCTATATTATATATATTCTCTTATATAATCTATAGGTCTTAAACTACTTTTTTATATATAGTAAACTACGCCTTAAGTACTAGTTTTATTACTCTATCTATTTATATAGACTTAATCTAACGTCTAATTATAACTTTAAGATGTAGATACTATATAATAAATCGTAGAACCTAGCTTTTACTAAGCTAGTATTATAGGAGGAGTTTAAGTAAGTCGAGTAAGAGGTTGTCTAAATTATATATTCGTTTTATCTAAAGTTCCTTAGCTATTTCCTTTAACAACCGATGCTCTAGCGAATAACTACTAATTGTTAAGTCTTTAATCCACTTTAGAAGAACGTTCTCTTACGCGTACGAAAGGTTTTACTATTGTTAGCGTGCTTGGGAACGCGATACTCTACTATTAACGCGTCGCGTTATAGAACTCTTTAGAAGCTCTAAAGCCTTTTCTGCTACATATAGAGTTTTATACTTACTAGATTAGATACCTAATAGAGCATTATCTATTAAAATATCGCGCTCTGTAGCAAGTAAGCTTTTACGGCGTACTATTGTTAAGAAATTTAAAATATAGAGAGGTAGTGTCGAGAAAAGCCTCGCGTTATATAACTACCCGCGTTACGCGACGACTTACGTTATAGCTATAAAGTATAGTATAAACTCTCTAGAGTCTAGTATATATATATCTACTTCTCTATTAATTAAAAAAAAATAAAAATTCTATTAAGCTTCTAGTAAACTAGATATAATATAGAGAGAGATAGCCTTTAAAACTAGTAGTTAGATATTTATATTTACTCTATACTTATCTAAGGTATAAACTATAGCTAAGAAGCTAATAGATAATATAGTATATAGAGAAAAGAAGATATCTAAAGAGAAGATATAAATATCTATATCTATATTAACTAGTAGTTTAACTATAGTAGTATTATCTTTTAAAATAGCTAGTTAAAGAGAGATACTTTAACTATATATAGATAGTTATAGATCTTTAATCTTTCTTTTAAGAAGAAGTTTTAATATAGTCTAGTAGGTTTTCTCTAATATAGAATAGTATAATAAGTTATAGTCGCGCGAAGAGCTTTAGATATATACTAAAGTTATAGTATAAGATAATAAGATTTAAGTAATCTCTTTAGTATAGTCTAGTTCTACTATAAGTTCTATATCTAAATAGAAGTTAGTTTTATCTCTTTTATTAATATTAATTCTATCTTAAGTAAGAAGAATAGTAGCTACTCTTATACTATTATATTTTATTACTAGATTAAGAGAGAGTATATCTTTTACTAAATACTTCTCGAGAAATTCTTTAGTAATATTATTTAAGATAAAATTTAAGATAAGATTAAAGCTCTTATTAAACTATATAGTCTATATCTTTAGTACTAGCTAAGAATAGTCTTTATCTAATCTAATATAAGTGTCTAATATTTAATTAAATAGTCTCTTATCTATATAACTCTTAGAAGTTAAAGACTCTTCTAAGGAGATAATAGCTTTAAGAATATTAAAGAATTCTTTTTATAAAAAATTCTAGCTATTCTTCTAACTAAAATATATTTATATAAGAAGATAATATAATATTATTCTTCTATTCTTATTAGTTAAACTTATATCCGCTCTCTAATTAAGTAAGTACTTAATACTAGATACTAGTATTCTACTTGTTAGCTTATTATCGCTATAGCGAGATTATAGAGACGAAAGTAGACTCTCTTTATATAGATAGCTAGCTAGACTATCTAAATAAATTATAAGTAGAGTTAGACCTTTATAATTTTAGAGGTTTATATTAATTCTCTCTTAATAATATAAAAGCTAGATAGAAGAGAATAAGAGTATTATAAAGTCTAAGGCTAAAGATCTATTACTAGTTTATATATTTAAGTCTTCGTCTACTTATAGTAAAGTATTAAGCTTAGTATTATATATCTTCGAACTCTTATTTTTATTTAAAACTTTATATATAGCTCTCTTACTATTATACTTAGATAAGTTATCTATTATACTAATTTTAAGTAGATAATTAAATACTTTCTTAGATCTAGATACTATTATATTATATAAAATTAAGATACTATCTATATTAAGAGTATATATATAGATAGATGTTCTATATTTAAGAAGGAGCTCTATTATAAAAGAAGTTTTCTAAAAAGTAGCTAAAGTTAAGATATTATTTCTAGCTTTAGATATATACTTATTAAAGTTAATAATTTCGTATTTCTCTAATAAGAACTTAATATTATTATTAGAGCTATTCTCTATAGTATATAATAAGACTCTTAGCTTTTCTATTAATAAAGAGAGTTAGAAGCTTACTAAGTCTATTATTTTATATAACTCTCGAAGAAGGTTTTTATTCTTAGCTATAATATATAGAGATAACTATTCTAAATAATTCTATATTATAAAGTCTATACTATATTTAAGTAGTATCTTAATAGTCTAAGTTACTATATTTCTAGTAATAATAGTATTTTTCTTAAAAGCTAAGTATAGTACTATATAGCTATTCTTATCTAGTATTTTTAGATTAGCTTCTTAAGATAATAAAGTCTTTAAGTAACTATCTTATCTATATTTAAGAATAACTATAACGCTATCTATTAAGATCTATAGATACTTCTTCTTACTAATAAGACGCTATATATTAGATATTAAATAGACTAGCTTAGACTTTATTCTATACTCTATAGCTTATATAAATAATACTCTAAAAGTCTTTAATTAATTATTAGAAACTATAGCTTTCTTCTTAATATTAGCTATTTTAGAAATAACTAAGTTAGAAGTATAAACTTATTTTAATAAATTAAGAAACTTTTCTTAAATATATTCTAGAATATCTTTATAAGAAATAATAGAGAAGAGTATAACTAAAGAAGAAACTATACTTTTACTAATTTAGTTCTTTAATATTAAATTAACTATTTCTAGAGTAGAATTATTAATTATATTACTATCTCTAGATAATATACTAATTAAAGATTCGTCTAAAAAATTACTATAAAGTATCTAAGTAAGAGAAGAATAGCGGCTATATAAGTTATAGTAGCTATTAATATTTATATCTACTTTAATAAGATTTTTAGCTATTATAGTTTACTTTTATAGTTCTACTTATATATAAGTAGATAGACGAAAAGTTATTATCTATCTATATAATACTTTAGAATCTTATAATATATAATTTAAAGGTATACTAGTAAGAGATTTATAATTAATATTATATTTCTTACTTATAAGCTATAAGAAAACTTCTTCTAAAGAAAGAAGAGTAGTCTAATATAAGGTTATAGTATTTATATATAAATTTCGCTAGTTTAAATTATTATATCTAGTTATTATAGAATAGTAAAACTATATAAAGTTATTTAACTTCTCTAGATTAAAGAGCTTATATATAAGCTAAATAATTTTATAATTATTTAGATTCTCTTAGAGATATATATACTAAAATAATACTATATAATAGTAAAGTAGATATTACTCTAATTATTAGTTAAATAATTTATATATTAGTTCTTTCTTTTTCTTTTTATTAGAATCGATAAATATCTTATTAGATAGTAGAGTATTATCTAATTTAAAGTAAAGAGTATATTTATTAAGTTTAGAGATCTTATTAGAGAGATTATATTTATAGAAGCTAAAGATTTTATAAGGCTACTAAGAATTATCTAAATTATTAGAGATATAGTTATCTTTATTAAGATAGAGAAAGATATTATAAGATAGTAGAGCTTTTTCTAAATTATTAAAGAGAAGATAGATAAGATAAGTTTAGCTAATATATAGATTAGCTTTATCTTTAGATTAGACGAATATTAAAATATTCTATAGCTCTAGATTTAAAATTAAAAGTAAATACTTCTTAATAGTAAAATATATAAACTTAATTCTATCTCTAGATACTTATTTATAATCTAAGTATAAGAAACTAAATAAGTAGTAGAGTATATAGATATAATAGAATAACTAATATTCTATTATAATATAGAATAAATAATATCTCTATTATATCTCTATCTACCTTTATTACGTTTTCTTAAAAGTTATATATATATATAGTTTATACTTATTATACTAACTAGAGGTTTAGACGCTCGAGTACTTAAGAACTTCTACTTACTCTTCTTAGAAAGTAAGCTTTATACTTAAATAAATACTTTAATATCTTCTTCTCTATCTACTATAGTATAATTAAGTCTCTAATCGCTTTATAGCTTAATAGTTATAAGCCTAGTCTAGTACTATAACTATAATTATACTTCTCTATATAAATTAATATATAATAAGTATATTATAATTATAACTATTATACTATTATAGTGTAATCTATACCTTCTTTACTATCTACTAGAATAGTAAGCTCTAGCTTTAATAATAATATATATAAAATCTATCTTAGAGCTTAAAAGAACTAGCTAGACTAGTTCTCGATACTATAGATTAACGCTATTTAGAAGAGAGTATAGGAATACTTTAATCTATTAGCTCTAAATATATCTAATATATTAACTAAGCTTAAGCTAGTCTTAGTTAATACTCTTATTTAAGAGTATACTTAAAGAAGATTCGAGGCCGAGGTTACTATAGTATTATATACTCTAGAAGTATATAATACTCTTCTAGAAAGTAAGTAGAAAGAACTATAAATTCTAACTCTATCTACTCTCTAAGAGTTTCTAGAGTCTACTTTTAAGAATATAAGAAAAGAGTATACTACTTAGAGTAAAGACTTTATAAACGACTCTATTAAAAGAACCTAACTCTAGAGAGGCTACCGAGTAGTAGTTATATAGATCTAATAAACTATTAAGAAAAGGCGCTTATTTACTATTCGCTAGAAGCTTAAAAACCTTAGTATTAATAGAACCTATATCTAGTAGAATATAATTTAAGAATTCTAGAACTAAATAGAGCTTAACCTAGCTACTACTTAAGCGCTTACTAAGAAAATATACTATATAGTACTTAATAGCGCCTTAATAAAGTTAGTAGACTTAGTTAAATAGATATAGAAATAGGAATTCGTATACTAAGAATACTTATTCTATAATATCCTAGATGTTAATAAACTAGAATATAGTAAAGACTTTCTATATATATATCTTTATATAAGATTAATATAGGTCTAAAATAAGCTTAATAAAAGAAAGTAAGATATAGTTACTAGAATAATATATATATTAACTAAGACACTCTTTAATACGTTTTAAGCTCTTCTCTAGAACGTCTACTAATCTTAAAAGTATCTAAAAGAAGGAATCTATATAATAACTAAGTACTTAGACAATTTAACTTAAGCTTATCTTAGAACTAGAATAAGTATCTCTTATCTCTACGAAATTAAGTTCTATATCTAGAAACTAATGAAATGTTATTACCTTTAGTTTACTCTTACTAGCTTCTCTAGTAAACTATTAAAAAAGAATCTTATAGAGAACTATATTAAGCGAATAAAATCTAATCTTTAACGAACTTAGTAGATAAAGCTCTATATAGCGCTTACTAAATAGAGATAGTACTAAGTATCTAAGGCTATAAGCTTAAGCTTAACTAATAAATAACTCTTATATTCTAAAATAGAGTATATTAGAGTAATCCTTAACCTATCTCTTATAGAAAACGAATTTATAGTAAGTATAAGTATTTACTTAACTATACTTAATTATAGATACTATCTACTTAGTAACTTAACACTTCTAGACAACTATAGAGTAATAAACTTAGTTAACTATAGAGAACTACTCGATAAAGAAACCTTTATAAAAGTAATAAACTAAGAGAGCGTTAAGGTAGACATGTCTAGGCTTACTATCTCTAGATTTAGAAAGCGAATAATATAGAATATAATAAATAGAGTACTCGGCCTAAATACTATAAACCTCTAGCTTACTAAGGTTACTTTAGTAGAGAGTTTTTATATAAATATTATAGCTAAAAAGCGATTATTTAATTTAGGCGTTTAGTATATAGAGTTAGACTATATATTAAGGATAGAGATAGCTAAATTAAGTATTATTATAAAAACCTTAGAGTATAGATAGAAACTAGTCTTTCTATAATATAAGCCTGTTTAGTACTATTCTAGCGCGATTTAAGCTAGTATAATTCTATATCTAAGTATTATAGTATTTCTAATACTTAAAGCTTAATATTACTTTAGATCTTTAAGAGATAAAGTATAACTAAGAGAGAACTTACTAGAAATATAGTATCTAAGGTTAGAATATACTAGTCTAAAGGCGCTAGAAGTACTTATAAAACATACTCGAAATGTTATTATTAGAGGTATTCTAAGAAAGAACTATACTTACTATATAGTAACTTATACTAAATAAGTTATTTCTAGAAGGCTATTAGAGAACCGATTGTAAAGACTATTCTAGAGGATCTACTAGAACCTATTTACGTTTAAAAAGAGCTATAATAGATATATAATTCTACTTCTACTAAAATATAAGTATAGTAGAAAGATATTTAGATTCTAGCTTATAGAAAAGAATAGATATAAGTTAACAAGATATCTTTAAGGGTTTAAGAGCTAGATAAAGAGGTAATATAGACTTACTATCTATATATTTAAGTTAGATAATAAAATAGAACTAATTAGAATTAAGAGTATAATAGAGTATAAAAGTTAGACGAAAATAAAAGGAATTAAGCTTAAACTAGAACTAATCTATATATATAAACTAAATAGTAGAATTTAATAAGTAGAATAGGAAATTACTATCTACTTAATTAAGATACTATCTAGAGTAAACTTATCTAGAAAATTATAGTCTAAATCAACCTAAGTAGCTATATTCCTTTATAACTAGACTCTTTCTAAAGTATATTAAATATAGACTCTAAACTAGATACTTAGCGAATAGTTCTATAAGTACTTTCGATAGTATAATACTATAATTATTACTATAGTTACTCGCGATTTATAACTAAACTAGAATAGAATATTTATATATAGAGCTTAAGTATATCTACTAAAGAAGAATAGAGAATAAGAAAGCTATATAAAGGTATTTAAAATAATATCTTATAAGTATATTAGATATCTAGTAGAATATATTAGCTATAATATCTATAGAATCTAGATACTATAACTTAAGAGAGTGATTATTACTAAAAATATAACGTTTAATAAAACTACTCTCTATAATAAACTAGAAGAAGGATTAGTCAGCTAACTAATTCTAATTCTAAGAGATATTATAAAGTCGATTATTAAGAAGAAAAATTAGAATACTAAAGCTATTCTTAAGTAGATAAGATAAGGCGATAATACTCTTAATAAAGTACTTAATAAAGCTTTAAAAGATAAGAATCTAGAGCTTAATACTTAATTCTAAAATCTAGATAAAGAGTCTTCGAGCCTTAAATAGATGTTATTAAAGCTCTAGAGTAAAACTTAGAGGTAGATAGAATATAGTAAACGCTAGTAGAATTTTTAACTCTAGACCTAACGCCTAAGTCTAAGAAGGCCTATATTTAAGCTTAGAATACTAACCTAAAAGAAAGTAAGTATAGAATATATTAATATAACAATTAGAATATTATTAGTATAGCTAGCGATATACTAGATATAACGAAAAGCGCTAAAATACTAAAATTAGTAAGTATTAAGTATATATAAGATATAAATTCTCTAAACTCTAGACGATATATATACTCTATTAATAACTACTAGAATAATATATCCTTAAACCTATATCTATTACTTCT
>LKTO01000820.1:0-17265 GCA_001399465.1 Hymenoscyphus scutula
ATCTAGAGTAGATCTATAAGTAGAAAGGTTCTATATAGTACTAGTACGTCTACTATTAGATAGAAGCTTTATACTTAACTTAATATTATATTATTATTACTATCTTACTAGCTTTATAGTTAAGTAATAAGTTTACCTCTAAGTAAATATCTAGTTTACGATTAAAACTCTTTATAAGAATAAACTCTAGTAATACTTAGTTACCTTAGTTAGTTTAAGAATCGTTATACTTTAAGTATCTAAGCTTAGAAGTTTAAATCGTAATATCTCTAAAGGCTACTTCTATTTCTAGCTCTAGTACTAGTATTATTAATATACTAATCTAGAGTACACTTACTATATTCTAGAAAACAACTACTCTAGACAATAATAATAATAAGAGTATACTAGATATACTAGAGCTATATAGAGTTAAAGCTCTAGAAACTATATAAGTTAAACTATCTAACATCTACTATAGTAAACGATAAGAGTTAGAGTTATTTCTAATATAAATAGAAATCTACTTTAACTTTAATAAAGATAAGTTTAATAGTAATAGTATAGTATTATCTATCTTCGCTAGCTTCTACCTTTAAGAGACTACTCTTAAATAAGTATAACTATATCTAGAGAACTTTTTTATATATAAAGCCTTACTAGAAAGTATAGCTAATATATAATTAATATTTAGATCTTAGAATAGATTTAAAATTACTATATAATAAATGTTTAGTAATATTAATACTATTAAAATAGTAATATAGAAGTTATCTAACTTATACTAAACTAGATTAGTAATTAATTATATAAATAAATTCTAATATTATAGAAATAGAATAGAGTAGAATTCTCTTACTCTTATAGAACTCTTCTATAGAGGACTTAATATTAAGCTATAAGAAGAAATAGAAAGATAAAACCTTAATTATAAAGATATTACTACTATAATTAAAGAAGTAATCTATTTAGATAACTATCTATAGAAATTTAAGAAAACTAATCTCTATCTAGAATTTAAAAAGTATAATAAATAGAATTAACTAGACTACTAGAATAACTAATAAGTAAATACTATCTAGAGAAAGACCTCTAGAAAGTAGAAGCTCTTCTAGAAAGAATAAAACTAATAATATAAGTAGAACCTCTACTTTTTATATAGCCTGTCTAGCTACTAAGTAAGTAACTATTATAAGAAAGCTAATTCTTTAGAAAGGTATTAAGCGAATACTATAACTAGAAAGGAAATAGTATTACTTAAGAGGTTTAAACTATTTAATAAAGAGTAGAAAGCTTATAGATATAGAATATAAGTAGAAGATAAGAAGAACTCTATCTTTAAGTAATACTATAATAAACGTTCTAAATTAGAATATAATCTACCCTTATAATATAATCTAGAGATAGTAGAATTAGTATTAGAATTATTAGAGTTATTAGATATATCTAGTTAAGGAAATAACTAGAAGGATAACCCTTAAGTAAAAGAAATATAGGCATTTATAGAATGTTTTAAATATAGTAATTAATAGATAGACCTTAATAGAAATAAATTAGACTTTTAGGCCTCTTATATAACTAGAGAATAGGCTCTAGAAGTACTAGAACGATTTTAAGTTTAAGAGAACCTTCTAATAAGTATTATCTTTAGAAATCTTAAAAGTAACCTAGATATAATAGAAGGAAAACTAAATATATAAGCTATTAAGAATATCTTTAAGTCTACTCTTAAGTTATAGAGAGAAAGAGACTAACCTTTTATCTAATAATAAGTAGAAGAATACTAGACTCTAGAAGTTATATTAGAAGATATAATTATATAGTAATATTATTATCTAAAACCTATATTAGCCTAGAAATTAGAGAAATAGTTTACTAGTAATAAATCTAACTATAATAGAATTATAGAATAGTAAATAGTTTATAGAGTATTTAAAGATAATTTATAATAAGTAATACTCTACTCTTAGAGAAGTAACTCTTAAGTAGCGGAAATTAGCTAGAGAGAGCGAAGTTTTATAGTATACTTTATTAAAAACGAAATTTATACTATATTAGAAGATAGATAGTTAATAGTAACTATAAAGATTAGAGAATAGAAACTCTAGGTTATAATTAACTTAGAAGCGATAGATAATTTTCTTTCTCTATTAGTACTTAAGAAGCTAAATGTCTCTATTAAGAAAATAAGACTATACTATCTAGGTATAGTCGACGGAATAGATATAGTATATTAAAACGAAGTTATTAATTAGTAAATAATTCTAATAAAACTTACTATTATAGAATACTACTTAGATATATAATTTAATATTATTAAGATTAGAAGCTAGAATATAATACTTAGTATACTATAGATTAGAGAATATAATTTTAATATTAACTAGAAAGTCTAAATAATAACTTTTAGCTAATATAACTATAAAGAATCGCAGCTATAACTATATAGCTAGAATAAGGTTAGCGCTACCTCTTCTAAGACGCTAGAACACCTTGCCGAGAGTCCTCTATAGGTTAGTAAGAAAGCTAATAACGAAACATCTATATAGTATAGAGAATTCGCGAAATTATTTAAGAACCTAGAGAACTTATAAGCTCTACTAGAATATTATCTATAGAATTATAAGATTAAATTAAAAGAGAGTTATAACCTTAAGAAATAGAAAATATAGCCTTATAGTTAGATTAAGCTATAATACTTTAAAAGCTATATTGTCGAAGGTTTAAAGAAAGGTTATATTTAGAGATCTAAATTATCTATTCTATTAAATATACTAGTTATTAGTAAGAAGAATAACCTAATAAGTTAAGTCTACGTCGACTACTAAGATGTAAATAATATAACGATTAAGAACGCTTACTCGCTACTAGAAGGATAATATCTACTAGATAGAATTAGCTCTACTAAGATATTTATAAAACTCGACTAATAGAACACTTATACTCTAATTAGAATTAAGGTAGGCGATAAGTAGAAAACTACTTTTAGATTACTCTTAAGACTCTATAAGTATATAATAATACTATTTAGATTAGCTATCGCGCTAGTAATCTACTAGAGATAGAATAATAATATTCTAGAAGGTCTTCTAGAGGTAATAGTTATCTACTATCTAGATAATATTCTAATCTACTTAGATAAAGTAGAAGAATATAAGAGTTATATATATAAAGTTATAAAGAGACTTAGAGCCTGTTTAGATTCGATTAATTTATCGTGATTATATTAGCGATTATTTTAATTATTACTTAGAGAATTCACTTTTTTATCTACGATTATTAGTACTTATTTTTAGTATTATTTCACTCTCTAATATATAGAACGTATATTAGAGAGTGCTTTTTATTCACTATTATATATACTCTTATCTTTCTATCCTTCTACTCTATCTATTCTCTAACTCTATCGACATTAACATAATTAATATAGTAGACTCTTAAAAGGCGATTATTATACTAGATCACGATTTAGAGGATTCGAATGACCTTCTAGAGAACCCTCTCGACGATTTCTCTTAAATTAATCCTTAAATTCTCTAGTAAGATACCTTTATAAAATCTAAAGGCAAAGGTAAAAAGAGTAAGAACAAGGATACAACTACCGACGAGAAGCTCCTACATATTCAATAGACTAAGGAGATAAACAAGGCGCTTATTAAAGAGGTGTATATATAATTTAAGGATAGTAAAGGTACTAATAATAGATAGTTTAAGAATAAGGTATAGCCTTTAATTTATAGTAATATATAGAAGGTTACTATTAGCGCTAAAAAGAGAAAGTTATTATCTATTAAATACTATAAGAACAAGTATAGCGCCTTTAAGTAGCTATACTATACCTTTAGAGTATATAGTAAGTCGTTAGAATTAGAATAGAATAAGGAGAAGAAGCTATATAAGAGGTCTAATAACTTTTAGAATAGAATTACTCTAGTAAGATACTAATAATCTCTATAGTAACCTAGCGCTAAATAATTGAAAAGTCTTATAAGAACATTAAATAGTATAAATCTAATATCCTAACTTGTTATAAGCTCCTTTAAGAGATCCTCACCGATATATATACTACTAGTGTAGGCGTAGTATCTATTACTAGTATTAAGAAGGTAAAGGCAAAGGTAAAGGCAAGGTTAAGATTAGCTACTATCTCTAAAGAGGCTTCTATTAAGAGCTCTTAAACACTTTCTTATATACTAAACAAGCGTAAGAACAACGACGACGATTCAGACGTTGATAAGGACGCCTCTACACCTTATATAGTAAAGTAACGCTTCTAAGTACTAAAGATAGATGTTAGTATTACGATTAATAGTATTATAGAAGAGATTAAGGCCGATCGAGAAGCTAGGCAAAAGAAGCGAGAGGAGGACAGAAAACATATAGCGTAAGTATAGACTTTATTAGATATTACTAGCGAGATTCTTATATAAGAGTACTAAACTCAGCTTACTCCTACATAATTTACTACTAGCTTCTATAACGTGGTTTATATTGATTCTTAAGTAAGAGCTCTTATAAAGATCCTAAAGAGTCCTTTATAAGATCGCTTCCTTAAGCTTATAATTAATAATAGAGAGATCGCGCTAGAATAGTTATATAAATATAGAGTAGAAAGAGATTAAAAGTAAGTACTAAATTATAAAGAAAACACTACTATTCTATACTAAGAGAGTATCCTATATTTATAGTAATTCCTCTCTTCTTCTTAAATATACTTAATAATCTATCTATATCTTCTCTACTAAATTATCTCTAAAAGTATCTATAATCCTTGAATTAATAGCGGCATCATCTAGTACTTAAATAAGTAGCTCTATCTTATATCTCTCTTTAATTCCTTTATTATTATTATACTTAAGGCTATCGTCGATTATACTCCTGTTATAGATTTAGATAAAGTTATAGAGAGTAGTAAGTATAAAGACAAGACGTACTTATATATCTACTAAAAACTTATTATAAAGAAGGATTCTATACTTCTACTTAAGTACTCTAAATATTCTTTCTATAACGTTATATAAAGTAGTATAGTAGAGATTAAAAAGCTCCTTTAAATTCTTTAGCTTTTACTTTATATAGTATTACTCCTTAAGATAGTATCTTATTAATTAGTATAGCGTAAGTATAGTGTTAGTATTAGCGTATCCTATATCTCCTAGCTAGAATTTCCCTTTTAGTATAATAAAGTCGTACTAGTACTTAGTATCTCGAATTATAGTACTATTATAAGCGGATCCTTCCTATCTAGAGAGTATAAAAGTAAACTCTATATTAAAATTATATACCGCTAATACGTTCTATAATATAGTACCTTTATAGTTATAGTATTAAGATTAACTAGCGAGCGGTACATATATATTTATATATGTTCTATCTAAAGCTCTAAGGCAATTCGTAAAGTATTAGACGTATTAAGAGTCGTTGATTATATAATCTTAAGAGAGAGCGTCGTTAGAAGGAAGTTAGATAACCTTAGAATAGAGTTATATAAGGGCTTTAAGGACTTTATAGAAACAACAAGATACTGTCTCTCCTAAGTACGAGAAACGCTCTTATATAAGACGATTAGCGGCTCTATAATTACAAGTCCATAAGAACATAAAAAGCTTCTCATCTAGAGAGACGTGATAGGTCTTTGAATCCTTAATCTCGTAATTATCCTCCATCTAATCTCGTAGAGCGTAAAAGGCCTCTAAACTTATACGAATCACTTAGTAGATACAGCTCTTCTTTCCTTCTATGATCTCCTCTATATACTTCTTCCTAGTATGCGGATTTATAAAATTTAGCTCGCCGGCACTCTCTTTCGTATAGGCCGCCGCATATAAATAAAGTAGGATTATAGTATCTCGAAGGCCGCTATTATCGTTATATTCGTCGTCTATATCGTTGAGAGGATATTTAAGGATTGTAGAGAGCGTAAAAGTAGAGTAGAGATAGTATTATAGATAGGATATATATAAAGTGTATAATAATCGTACTAAAAATTAGAGGTACTCTAGATTTTTTTTTTTATATAGAGGGATTATCTCTGATTATCTCTGATTATTTAAATCTACTAAAATCTACTTACGTGTTTCGATTACCTGATTATATTACTAATTATTATTATAATTAGTAAAATAATCGAATCTAAACAGGCTCTTACTATAGTAAACTCTCGACTAAAATTATTAAAATATAAGTTTAGAGTAACTTATATAAAGTTTCTAGACTAGATAATATCTCTAGAAAGAATAGAAATTAACCTAGATAAGATAAGAGATATTATTAACTAGGAATTACTAAAAAACGTTAAAGATATTTAACGTTTCTAGAGATTCGCTAACTTCTACTATTAGTTTATAGTAGACTATACTAGAATATCTAAACTAATAATAAACCTTATATATAAAGAAGTACCTTTTATATAGAATAAGATTATAGAAATAGTCTTTTAGATAATAAAGAAACGCTTTACTAAGAAACTAATTCTATATAGCTATAATCTAGAGAAACTAAGTACTATAGAAATAGACTTATTAGATATAGTAATAGATACTATATATCTATAGCTAGACGAAAATAGAAAATTAATACTTATAGCCTACTACTCTAGAATACTAGACCTAGTATAGTAGAACTATACTATATTTAAGAAGAAACTACTTACTATAGTCTTTATACTAGAGTATTAGAAAATCTATCTCTAAGAAATAAAGTATTAGATAATAGTTCTTACTAATTATACTAATCTTCGAACCTTTACTACTACTAAGGAACTTATAAGCGAGCGCCTTACTAGGTAGTTAGAAACTCTATTATACTATAATATAATTATCTAATATATTATAGAAATAATAAACCTAAGAGTAGACGCTCTTAGTTATAAACTAGGCTATAAAGAAGCTAGAGAATATATAAAGCTAGTAATATTAAAAGAGCTATCTAATAGAGACTTAGCTCTAATAGTTTATTAAATTATAGCTATATAGATAGTAGATCTAAAAGAACCTTTAAATTATAAACTAGCTCTACTAAAAATAATAAATATCTTTCTAGTATTCTATATATCTCTACTTAAACTAGTACTACTAGAAGTACTACTAGCTCTACTTATAGAGATCTAGCTAGTTAACCTAAATACTAAGTATAAGGTTAAGAAGATCCTTAACTATAAACTTATTAGAGGTAAGATTAAGTATTTAATTAAATAGTTAGATTACCTATATTTAGAGAACACTTAGAAGCTAAAAGAGAATATCAGCTAGTACTTAGTAGAACTTAAGGAGTTCTATTCTTAAAACCCAAGTCTGCCTATAGCGCGTAGTTAGTAGGAAAAGCCTTAAAGAAACTAAGGTCGAGACCTAGGTCGAGAATCAGGTCGGATGTAGTAGAGGTGTAAAAGGCGGCCAGCCGAGCGGTCTCCGCCTCTTACTTCTCCCTCTCCTTCTATTCCTTCCGTTGATTCTTTTCCTCCTCCTCCTCCTCTGCCTCCCTCGCCTCTAACTCGGCTATAGAATTCAAGCCTGAGCGAATCAAACGCTGCTCTTTCTCGTTAAATTAGTGTTATAACCTCTGTAAACGGAGAACCTTAGTAGCAGCCTCCTATTAGAACTACTAGGCCTTTTCCTCTTTATTCTAGAACCTTTACCTTTACTAGTTAATTAAAGACTAGTTAGAAAGTAAGAGTATTTAGTTCTGTGATTTAATATCGTACGATTTCTTTTAACAAGTATACTTAGAACATTTATTAGCCTTAGAGGTTATAGATAAAGCTATATACTTATAGCTAGAACGTTTACATCGAGTATAGAGTAATATCTCTTCTTTAGATCTGTTAATATATTTAGTAAGTTTAATCTAATATTTATATTCTATTATATAGATAGTATTTATATTAAAAGAAGAAAGGCTAATAACCTTCTAATGTTAATTTCTTAGGTTATACTTAAGCGTAGAGATATACTAGGCTAAGAAGAGAATAGTATTATAAATTATAGATATATATAATAAGTAAAGACTAGGCGGTGTTCTAACAGGTTAAGTACTATTATATACTCTTATAGTATCTAAAGGGATTAGTTAAGTTAGCTAAGTAATCTAAGGATTTTATTATATCTCTATTATATAATATATAATATAGCCGACGTGTCGACTATATCGACTATAGCCGAACAGTCGACTATAGTAGCTATAAGTAGAAAGGCTCTATATAAGACTAGTAAGTCTACTATTAGATAGAAGCTTTATACTTAACTTAATATTACATTGTTATTACTACCTTAACAGCTTTATAGTTAAGTAACGAGTTTACCTTCGAGTAAACACCTAGTTCGCGATTAAACCTCTTTATAAGAATAAACTCTAGCGATACTTAGTTACCTTAGTTAGTTAGTTTAAGAATCGTTATACTAATCTACTAGCTCTCTAGTAGTTATTCTTATCTAAGTAGATATAGGTATAGTAGATAATTAGAGAAGTAAGAGATAGTTTAATTAAAGATCTAAAGCTATAGAAGAGAAGAGAAGGAAAGAGAAGACTTCTAGAGGTTCTATAATATAGAGATAGCTAAGGAATTAATAAGTTATAGAAATAGTTCTAGGCTAGGCTAGAAATAGTAGGCTTTATAAACGTCGGCGAGTAGCTATAAGCGAGTCACGTGCTCGATAGTAGCTAGGTCTATAATAAACTAATAGATAGATATATTTAATATTATTAATACTAATATCTTATCTTATAAAGCTACTTTATTTCTTTAATAATATATATAGTTATCTAGATACTATTAGAAATATAGTAAAAGCTTTAGTATAGTATACTATCTATCTACTAGTTAGTTATTAGTCTATTTATTAACCTTTTTATAAATTTTAACTATTACTCTATCTATACTTAATATAATAGCGACTTCTTATAATTTATCTATTCCTTAGGTACTAACTTTAGTTCTAATAGTAGTTAAGAGAGTATTATATAAATAAAGCTTAATTAATTAATTGATTGATTAGTTCTACCCTGCTCTATACTATAGCAACTTTCTTTTCGCGATTTTGAGATTCTTTTAGCTTTGTTTTTCATCACTAGCTCTCATCTCCTCATGTCATCAGAACCCTAGTTTATACACAGATGAGTTCAACCTCCCCTCCCTCCCTATCACTCAATCCCCTTTCCATCCCAACCCATCCATACCTCCATACCCATAATCAGCCCAAGCCCCTCCCAGCCCAACCCATCCATTCCCCCAAACCTCTATACCCATGCCCAGCCCAGCCCTTTCCCAACCCAAGCCCTTCCCAAGCCCTTCCAGCCCAAGCCCCCAACCTACCCCAAGCGAGAAAAAAAAAGTAATACACAAACGACTACTCCCCGACTAATATCAGGCCACGCTATCACTCACAAAGAGAAGAATCTGTTTCCCGTTCAATTCTCGAGTAAAACCCTATCTCGAGTAAGAAAAAAACCCAAAAGGTTTCCATCCGCCTCTTTTCCCTAACCATGCAAATGCAAATAATTCCACAAGCAGCAGAGCCACAATGCCTGCCATGTGTGAAATTTAAAAAAAAGACTCCCCAAACGCGAGGAGAAGTAAAATAGAAACATGCCAAATCCACCACTGTATCAAGTCCGTAGAATGACAAAGTGGTGAGAAGAAAAGATGAGGCAAAGAAGATCGCTAAACGCTATCAGACCATGAGAGAAAAGGTCCACTTTTCCCATCCCATATCGAGTGAAGATTTCTCCCCCATTGAACCTTCCATATCGCAAATTTTCACATTGCTCGCAAGCAAATGAAACTGTCGAGAACCCCATTCGACGGAAAGCAAGTAGAGGAGAAAGCCAAAAACGCCGATTGCTATGATCGTAGGGACACCACCCATTTTGAAAAGCTGATCGTACAAGAAAGAAAGAAAAATGACTCTTGCCCCCCGAATCGTCGTTCATTACGTCGTCAATAGTTTTTGAAACGCCCCTCCCAAACCAATGTGCACCATACTCTAACAAGAAAAGAAAATCGAGGAACAATAGAGAGGTTTCCTCGTAGCTCCATCAAGCAAGATCCAGATCCATTACATCGAATAGATCCAGAAACTCAAATGAAGCAAAGATAGACATGTCAGATCCGGAAAACTCTGATAAGATCCCTCTCCCAATATCTTTATAGCAAAAGAAATGTTTCGTGTGTCGTGTTCATGAGCCCAAGAGAAGGGACATTTCCGCCAATAATCTGACAAAACGAGCGTGCAACTCGATGAAGAAGTCGGGGAGTCCTACGATTTCGGCAAGACCTCGAGAGCGGAGACTCATACCAGAGAATCGGCCATCGCCACGGTTGCGACCCTGCAGGAAGGAGCTTGTTGGTGTGTTGCTGGATGAGCCTCGCTCGGATCCTAGACGAGGGGATGAGACTTCGAATCGCTCAAGCTCCGCCTCTGCAAGACCTTGGATCCAGGAGGCGATTTCGCGAAAGGCCACGGAGAGTAAGGAGAAGGTTTGCATAGCTCGTTGCTGCCGATGGGTTGAGAGTGCCATGAGCGCGTAAACGCGTCGACGTCCGCGAGCATTGGGGTCAGGGATACGGAAGAGGAAAGCTGTCGTGTAACCAGCGAGCGCGTCACCAAAGAAAATTGGGCCCCCTGACGAAGTACTTCCGCTAGAGGATAGACTGGAAGAGAAGGAAGAATTCATGAATGGCGAGGTTGGCGATGAATTGGACAACTGGCTGGAAGGGGGTAGAGTCTCACATGAGAGTGTACGTAGACAGGATTGTCGGATGATGGAGAAGGATGTGGAGGAAAGAGGTTCGTGGGAAGAGGTATAATCGACGTGGTGATCATGTGTAGTTGAAGCGGAGCCGAAGGAGGAGTTACTGGAGGATGTCGTAGCTCGGGTCAAGGAATATGGTAGCTTTGAAGCACCCTCCGAATCCGAGGATGCGGAGGATGCAGATTTTGGTGGTGAGGATTCTTCGAGGGGAACATTGATTCGCTCGTAGGCCTTGCGGGTTCGTAGGATAGGACCATTGTTCTCAACTTTGTTGTATGGAACGGGATCGTCCTTCGTCTTCTTGGGGAGTGTCAAGGCACAGTTGTCACATGGGATGGCTCGCTTCTTGTCATTCTCGTCATAGGTTTTACGGAAACTCGAGTCGCGCCTATGCAAGCTGCCCGAGTGACCGCCTTGTAATTGTGCAACGCGTGGGCTCTCCGGGGGGGTCTCAATGGCGGAGGATGAGGAGGTCGAGACCTGGGATTTGAAGCTGGTCGATGGCATGGCAAGGCCCTCATTTCCACCTGGCTTTTCTGAAGAGGTCGAGTTTGTCCTACCACCCGTGCCGGCACTCGAACCGTAGACTACGCCTGACAAACTATCTAAGGGGTTCAAGGAGCGGGTGCTGGTGCTGGGTCGTCGAGAAGTGGTGAAGGATTCATCTTCTTGATAGCACGAGGCGCAACCAACGGGGAAAGCTTCGGTGACGAGGATGGCGGTGGGACCATGGGTATCGCAGTAATGCGCCAGGCACAACTAGAGAGAGACATGTTAGTCATTTACTCGTATTCCCTCCCATCTGGTGCAAGGTGGAAGAGGTTCGCGTCCCATCTTGTGCTCATGGCTCCTGGTACTATGAGGCAAACACAAGGCGCAGCGGATGGTGGGGCAATTGCCAAAAAGGCAAAAGAAAAGAGGGGGATGTGTAAGGGTGGAAAGAAGGTCCAAATTGAGGGCAAACGTGAAGGAACTTACTATGGACGACATTTTTGTGTGTGCAGTTCCTTGGTAGGTCTATAGATCGGACCCAAGTTGTTGGTAGGTAGAGGTGGTGGTGATGGGGAAAAGGGACGAAGTGGTGCGGCTCTTAAGATCGGAGAGCTTCCACCTTCAACCTTCAATGCAGAGGGCAAAAAAGTGGTGATGTGTATGTGTGAGGGTAGGTGTGAGTGTGAGGGTGAGTGAGGGTCTCAGTTTGGTGTCTCAGTGCCGCACACTTTGAATGGGAATGGGTGAATGTTGTCGCTGTGAATGGACTTTTCTGTGTTGTGTTGTGTTGTGTAGAAGAAATTAAGAGAAAAAAAGAGGGAAGACTCGTGTAGTGAGTGAATAGCGTCGTCTTGGGTACTTGGTCTTGTACTAATAAAAAAGTACTCTAGTACGGTGAAAGTACGGGCGGTGGAGGTAGAAGTGAAAGTCGGCGGGGGGGAGCTTCTTTAGTTGTTCCTTTGGGGGTCCAGAGCTTCTATGACTAGGCTTGCTAGGGCCTTTCTCGCCCTTGTAGGGGGCGTTTGTAGGGTAACGGGACGGGATTTGTAGGGGTCACCTCGGCACTCGCTGCACCCAGTGCCACCCAACTCCTTCTTAGCGTCTTCTATGGTCTCCACCCAGCCCACTTTACTTCCTCCAACTGCCTGACTGCCACCGACTGCCACGCTGTCGGAAGATTGGGAAGATTGGCGAAGGAGGATGTCTCAGTTGCGGAAGAATGAGGCAAGAGGTGCAACTTGGCAGTCTCAACCCTCAGGACGAGTGACTAAGAACGAAAATGCCCTTTTTTATTATTAATAAATATAAAATCAAGGCCACATGAGGAGAAGGGTCAGATTGTTGGTCAGAGGAAGAGCAGTAGAAGTGATGGGAGGGAGCACGGGACAGAGATGCAGACCGACGACGCCTCTCTAATATAACTCCAACTGCATCTGCAACTGCAGCCACCGAAAGTAGCGAAAATAAGCAAAGTCTCAGGAGGATGAATGGATGGACGGCACTATGGCACTATGGAGATGGATGGATCATGACGGAGCGGGGGCACTACAGGACGAGGACCAACAACATCTTCTCTCGCTTCACCGCTTCCAGATATCACCCACTCGGAGCATGAGGTGCCCATCCCATACGAGTACCAACCCATACATATCAACACCCACCTCGGTTGCCTTCCGTGTGGTTGCCACGCCTTCAAGAAGATGCCAGAACGGGCCTTATTCTTCCTTTGTTAAGTCTAAGCAGAGCCGTCGCCGTCTCCAGAGCGCCGCTATCTTATCAGGCTGCGGTAAGTACTGGTACTCTCTCTACTCGGTAAGCAGACGCGACAAGCCCAACGGAGCCAGACAAAATACGAAAGGTAGCTCCTTTGCCGTTGGGGAAGCGTCAAATCCCATCCGGTCCGGTCCATTTCGAGGAAGGAAGAGAAAACAGTCAGAACCCTATTAAGCCAGCCCGCTCGCTCACTGCCGCACCCGAAAGAGGAAGATGGTATGATGCCTTAGAAAAAGAAAGTAAAATCCCTCGACGCGTCTCTGTATCAAAGAATGCTTAGAGATCCGGATATCGATTATATCCATCTTGCTTTCTTTCCTTTCTTTAAAACTCTCGAGCCTATTCCCCGGGAGACTTACCCGTAAAAACTGGAAGGGGAAATTCTCATGTGCACAGTGCTTTCGAGAAAATGGATGGTCGAGGCGTCGTCTTACCTTAATAAATAACCTTATGCCTTTTCTACCTATTCCCTAAGAAAATAAATAGTCAGTCCAAGGAAAGAAAAATGTTTGGAAATACCAACCCATCAGTCCATCAGCCCATCAGACGGCCGAATAACTCCAACCCAGATTGCTTATCGCCGTGCATATAAATCCTGCAACCACAACAACCCAACAACCATACCTACCATGTCTCAGACGCACCGCACCCTCACATCATCAACCACCGACCAACGAATCGCACGTCTTCCCAACATGAATGGATGTTGGATGTGGAACCTTTCAGCCTATTATTGTACCACTAAATCAATCACCCAAAGAAATGTAAACTCCCTTCTTTCAGCAATTTTCCACGTGCTATAATCAGCCATTTTCCCCTGTATACTTCCTCGGCGATATTTTATTTAAAAGCGTCTGAGTTATATATCTATTCTAGTAGCTAGGGGTAGGTACAGATACGCAATAGACGTATATCTCATCTCATCTCATCTTCTTCGGAACGTATTTTTTCCGAATGTAACTTAAATTTAAAGTTACATTTTAGAGTACCAAGGTACGAGTAGATTTGAGGTGGATTTGAGGCTAAGTGGTTCGTATGTAGTTCGCATGTATCGTCTGTTTATTAATCCCAATAAATACATCAAGCAAGTACAAGTACTTCAAGGACGCGCATCTCTTCTTCGGAACGTAACCTTATAGTTACATCATAGCTGAGTTGAGGCTAAGTAGTTCGCATGTGGTTCGCATGATGTGTAAATCCGTGGTACAGTGACGTCTATTAATCCTAAATTATCCCGTCTTGTTCCCTTGAAGCAAGTATAAATACGCATATCTCATATTCTTCGGAACGTAACCTTATAGTTACACTCGTTAGGAAATTGAGGCTAAGTAGTTCGCATGTGGTTCGCATAAATATCGACCTATAATATCTTATCGTTTATTAATTCTATCCTATTCATCCTGGTTAATCCCGACCCAACTTACTCCATCAATCCTATCGTTCCCATCGTTCCATCGTCCCCCGCCATGAAATACTATACTGTACCCCATACCCCATACCCAAGAACACCTCAGATGCGGGCCTCAGAGGCGGGGAAATCTATAGATCGATCCCCAGGTTTAGGACCATTCTCCATTCTCTCTCCTCTATTTCTCCCTCACCTCTCACTTTTGTGTCCGAATGCTATCCAGCGGTCCAAGATCTGGTATATGCAATAAGGGTCCACCTTGGTCCGCCCATATGGAACGAAAATTGGTGAAGATCTTATTTTACTTACCGTTACACTGGATTGGATCAAAGCAAGGCGTAATAGACTCCGATTCATAGCGGTCCAGTAAATCCCCGAACGAAACAGCACTTCCCTCCTCAAACAAAGTCATGCACCGACCGATATCTCCCAAGATGCTTCCAAAAGCCTGGGACAGATTGCGACCCTGTCGCGTGTCCTTCTCCTCGTTCATAACATCCTCAATATACTGCCTTCCTTCCTCATCTGTGTCGGCGACTGCGTGAAGCGTCTTTGAATCAAAAACAGAATACATATTTGTCAAAGCAGCGAACACTTCAAGTGGAGCGGAATGCGCAAACTCCCAATCGATCACACCCACAACATTATATGCATCGTCGAAAAGTATGTTATGCAATAGGAAGTCTCGATGAACGATCGGATAGCTATTTTCGCAACTGACTGGCTTTCTCGACTCCATTGTAGACTTGAGCCGTGAAGGGAACGAAATCACCGCCCATTTAAGGCTTCGAAGCCCATCGTCATCTCCAGGTCGATCGCTGAGGAAGTCCAAATTCCCGAATTTAGCATGAGCGGCCCATGAGAGGAAATAATCCACCGCTGACGAAAAGGGTCCTTCAAAGCCAAATGGGGCTGGAAGTGGACCAATTTCGACCGTCCCGTTTGGCCCAAAGACCAGGGATTCAAGCTTGTTAATCTTCGTAGTTGCCATCTGACACTAATAACATGAATAGTAAGCAAGAAGAAAAATACTAGTAAAGAGTTTCCTACGAACCTGTATCGAAGCGATCAACTTCCGGATCCTACTCTTTTGCTCATTATTAAGTATGCCAGGACCCCCAAGATCGAGCAACATGCTGCCTCTTATGCATTGCATTGGTATGTATGGAAGCTTAACAGTGTTGCCATCCATAGATGCCATGTATCCAAATATCGTTGGTACTGGTATATCGGTGCATTCCGCATAGTATTTCATTGTTGCAATCTCGCTCTCCATGGTAAATTGACGTTCAGCCGTCCACCATTTCAGTATTTCGCTCTGATCAGAGGTCGAAGATGGTGGAATGATTGGAATGCGTACGAGCCATAATTCGGCTCTATCGATAAATTCGAGACGACGGACAATATGGCGCCCTCCAGCATGATAGGGACCATCGAAAATGCCTGACCGGCCACCATTAAGAGTCTGCGCCTCTTTGAGTAAAGCGGTCCAATCCGTATACTGAAAGGTACGCGCGGATCGGTTGTCGTTATGTTGGCCCTGCCAACGGAACATGGATGGTTGAGACATACGAAGACTGAATTGGCATTCTGTGTTAAGTAGAAAACTCGAAAGATATATCTCATTGTTATAAGGTTAAATCCTTACGTCTTAGGCAGCAACTTTCTACTAACTTTAGAGAGTAAACTTTCCTCTTTAGAAAAGAGCTTAAAATTATTAAACGAGAAGAAAATATTTCCTTAAAGAAGAAGAAAGAGAAAGAGTAGTATTACTAGAGGTTATACTTACTTTATATATACGCTCTAATAATACTAAAAATCTTAAATTACATTCTATATTCTAAGTAAATAACCTTCTTAAATAACTAATATAGACCGCTCTATATATATTAATCCTTTTTAGTTACTTACCTCTTAATCTTTATAAGGTAAAGAAGCCTCTATATATCGAAAAGGTAAATTCTTTAACGTCTAAGAATATAATTATAGCTATATATTACTATATACTATTTCTAATAAATAAAACATTTTAGAAAGCTATAGCTATAAATAGAGAGACTAGTAGCTTAGAATAGGTTCTAGTATAAGATATAAGACTTAGTCTATCTCTACTATACTTAGTTATTAATTAAAAGTTATAAAAGAGATCTATAAGATACTCTATTTACTCTCTCGAAATCTAGTCTATAAAAGAAGCTAGAAAGAGTAGATTAGCTTCTATAATCTACTAGTAAAAGAGTAATAATTATAGAATATAATAAGGTAGTATACTAAGAGTAGTTACTAGTATAAATAGACTCTATTAAAAAGGTTATCTCTACTAAAAACTATACTAATAGAGGTTAATATAGCTCTAACTATATATATATAATATACTCTTTAGTTTATTTAACTAATATAGTTTATTAGTAAGTTAATTATATTACCGAGTCGATTACTAAAAATATATATAAAAAACGTCTATATAACTCTAGTAAAAATCTATAATTCTTAATTAAAATTAATAAAATTAAAAAATTTACTTTATTACTATATAAATAAGTAATTTTAATATTTTAGAACGCTTACTAGTTATAACTAACGATTCGCTTAAAATTACCTTTATATTTATTAAAAAAAAAATATTTCTTTAAAAACTTAGTAGTTATAATTAGTTAGTATCTAGAATAACTACTATTACTTATTTATAATATAATAAATTAATATAGTTTATTAGCGAGTTAATTATATTATCGAGTTAATTACTAAAAATATATATAAAAAACGTCTATATAACTCTAGTAAAAATCTATAATTCTTAATTAAAATTAATAAAATTAAAAAATTTACTTTATTACTATATAAATAAGTAATTTTAAAATTTTAGA